>OX632364.1:36315209-36370209 GCA_951751655.1 Ophion costatus | reverse complement strand
CTGAACTTGCAGAATCATTACGAGTTGATCACACAAAAGTTTCCAAACGTTTCAAAGCATTAGGAACAATTTTCAAAAATAAAGCATTCATTTTCACGAAAAAGAACGGGAACTTCTTCAACATCCCAATTTATATATATATATATATATATATATAAATTGGTTCATATAAAATATATATGAAGTTCATATAAAATATATATGAAAATATATATGAAATATATATATAAAAGTTCATATAAAATATATATGAACAGTAAGGCAATGCAAGTAATAGAACGAAATAATTATAACAGTGGAAAAAAATCATGTTGAGGTACTAAAAAATAGAGTATATACATTAGGGTGGTTAAAAAAAATCGATTTTTTGTCTCAACGGAAAATTGAAGTATGCTAAGAAAAAGAAAGTTTTGCAAAATTTGGGGCTCTAAACAATTCTGTACTAAGTGCTCAAACGTCTTGTACATGTTTTTTTTTTCATGATTATCAGAGTATTAATTTTTTTTATTTCGATGTAGAAAATGTTACTGCGTGATCCAATGTAAGTCTTGATTTAATTTTTTCTGTAACAATACACAGCTTCTATTGAAATATTTTTTCAGCACAAATAATTTGTATTTGGAGATTGAGAATCAATATATGTAATTCGATTGTGAAAATTATATCAACTACTTGATGAACAAGAACACGGTGTTTACATCACTGAACGTCTAACAAGTATGCGTGTTTTTTTTTTAGTAATATGTTGTTTTGAAGTACGAAAACAAATGAAGAAAAAAATTGACGAAAAATCGAGAGAAAAAAATCAAACGACGTTCGAGCACTACCTAAAAAAATGTTCAGACCTCTCAAATTTTGTATGAATTACTTTTTCATAACGTAGTAACATTTTCCGTTGAGTACGGCGAAAAAAAAATAATTTTTTTTTCAACCAACCTAATATACGTATGTATGTATATGTGTGTGTGCGCGTGCGTGCGCGTGTGTGTAAGTATATAATGTGTAAATATGTAATATGTATATATGTGCTTGCTGTGACGTGTCACCGGGGCGTAAATTATAATTGCGCATGGGACGCACATGTTTATCGTCGATCGGTAAGAGGGAGAATCGAGAACCGAGAGAGAGAGAGAGGGAGAGAGAGAAGCCATCCCAGCGATGTATGACGCTTGGACAAAATGGCGACAGCGGGCTGTACAAGAATGAAGCGGACGAGCGCAGCAACAGCAGCAGCAACGGAGCGTCGTGTGTAACGCGCGCGTATATAATTCCGTTTGTTTATGGCTTGTCCACCAGCCTCGATTTTTCAGCGTAATGGATTCCGCCCTCTCGCACCCCTCCAAACGCCCCCCGGCACTCTTCCCTCTTCTCTACCTCTTCTCCGCTCTTTCTCTCACCCCTGACAAACGAGGCAATTCGACTGCTTTTTTACCCTCGTTGCTCACCCCCCCCCCCTCGCTCATCGCTTTTCGGTCCTTGCCCATTATTATTCGCGAAAAACATTCGTGCCTCCTTCCCTTCCCGAGCTGTACCTGCGACGAGCGCCCCTCGAGCCGTTTCCAAATGATGGAACCCAAAAACGAAAGCAAATTCATGACAAGTGTTCTCCGGTTAATGGGGAACATTTGAATACGCTGTTCAATAAAATTAATTATTTTCTTCCGCGAAAATACCGAGCTCATTGCCGTTTTATTCGTGTTTTGGGCATGTCTAGGTCATCCCAAGGTCGTTGGTTTTGTTTAGAAAGGTTCCAAGGCCATTGATTATGTTTGGAAAGCTCCCAAGGTCATTGGTTTTGTTTAGAAAGGTTCCAAGGCCATTGATTTTGTTTGGAAAGTTCCCAAGGTCATTGGTTTTATTTTTAAAAAGTGGTGGAAGTGGACCTCCGATTGAGCAATGGGTCTTTTATTTTGAAGAAAGCAGAGTCGACCTTGAAATCAGTTTGTATGTATATGCATATCACCCGGTATAAATATGTATATCATGTATCCAACGATACAAAAATTAGCCGAAATAAGGTTTGGAATAATCAGTGCCAAAATAGTCAGGTCATCCCTATCCAGGTACCGACCTGCTGGAAAGTTGGTCATCGGGTTGAAAAAAAGAAAACGTTAAGAACTAGACCTCATTTTACATCAAGGGTCTCCGCCATTTCGGTAAAATTACAAAAGCGTAGCACCGAGTACGAGAATGTCCAAAGTGCGGGGGACACTGAAAGAAGGGATTTGTAGCCGTACAGCCAGGTCTGGTGAATAACGATACGCAGAGGCGTTGAAGAACGAGGGGAATAAGTCTCGGAGAAAGAAAGAAAAACGTCGACGACGACAACATTAACGGCGGACGTATGAAGTTGCAGTGTGGAAGGGAGGGAGTTTAATTTCGCGTCGGTACATCGAGCGGACACCGCGCAACTCATACCGGCGCGATGAGGCAGCTCCGCGGGTTCGAAAGTCGTTGTATCCGCAACGCTAAATCATACGATATTACAGGCTGTAGCGTAGACAGAGAAAAGGAAGTGGAAGGGTAAGAAAGAAAAAAAGAAAGAAGGGAGAGGGCGCTGCTGTTGTGTCAAGAGATCTTCCAGCTCCAAAGAGTCCCTAGGATCCAATTTTTCTCGGTTCCGTCACTGCGAATTACGGAAAGAACGGGAAGCCTGTGACACGGCCGCCACGCCTCATCCCTCTCGATGCACTTCTTCCGCCATTTTCCCGGGTTTCGTACTCTGGTCTGTGGCTTGACGCATGCCACACGCATTTCGCCTCTTCCTCTCCTTCTTTCCAACCTTTTCCTCTCTCCGCCACCTTCTATCCAACGCTCCCCTTGCCCTCCCGCTATCCTTTCAGCCCTGTAGGCTCCAGCCTCCTGAATTGCGCCCGAGCTCGGGAGTCTGGATTGTGAGACAAATATAGAGGAGGCAAACTAAGAAAAGCGAAATGAGATTCGAAAGGACAAAGAAGGGGAGATAAAGGATATGCGACCAACTCGCAGGCTTTTCAATATCCATACATCATAGCTCGCCTGCAAGTCTTCGTTCAACCGTCTTCGCTTCCACTTGGATCGAGGGTACGAGCGAAGACCCAACGAAGTTCCGGGAGAACAGTGAAGGCACATAACAACGAATATGTCGAGAGCGTCTTCTACCGACTATGGATGGGCTTTAGTCACTGGGGTAGCCAACAACAAAGGGAATACTCTAAGACACTTTCCTCAGGCAAGTTTGCTCTGGCGAGAGGATACGGACTAATCGACGAGAGCTCTCGTATAAATTCGCCACAACTGTGCCACGTTAACACCAGACACGAGAGAAGCCAACGACTTGGCAGTAACAAGAGATATGGCTGGAGAGAAGCGTTCTGCCTTCTTGCAAACTCATGATCAGCAATGATCTCGGATGTCCAATGGATGAAGACATCGTCTTAGCGACATTGGCGAATTTACAGAACGAGAATGGAAGCATCCAGTAGGTAAGGGGATTGAGATTCGGTTGGACAATTTTCCTAGCAAGCTACTGAATTGATGTTGGTTTCCTTTGAAATCATATACTCGGACTCATGTTTGATTCGGGCCATTGAGGTCGATGGTTCTTTCATTTCTAGGCCTGTTGACACACTCTGATTAGTGGTAATGGTTTGCTGATTTCTAGGTATGATGGGACGCTTTGGTATCGTTGTTCTAAGTACACGTCCCTTTGAGTCATAGTTCTGAGATACGGGTCCATTGTTTTCTGGGCTTAAAAAAGCGCTTTGATGTCTAGCTCTAACGGTTATCCGTTCTTCAGGTCCAGTAGGACATATTGATTTCTTGTCCCAACTGAACGTTTCATTGATTTCTAGGTCAAAGTAAACGATTTTGCTCCCTAGATTCAATGAACGGTTTTGACATTTAACTCTAAGCAAACCCGTCTGTGATGCCTAGGTCCGAAAACCTCCATTTCTAGCCCTAAGGTAACACCGTTTCTTTGATTTCCAGGTCTAATATAACGTTCACTAGACCAACCCCGACATAATGTTCCTTTGGTTTCTAGGTTTAAAAGAACGCTCCGCCTGGTTTGAACCAACTGATATTTCTACTCAAGTAGGCTAAAGAGTCAACAATGGAGCTCCTATGTATCGGCCAAATGGATCAAGCGCATCCCTCAAAAGAAACACATGACAACCTGGCAAGCCAATATTTGCCTAACCCATTTCATCGAATCAATCCTACCATTCACCACAGCCCACAAATCCCTCACCGCGATGCCTCCACGAACCGTCTTATTCTTGTTCGCCACCTGCCGCGTCATCCCTCGAGCAGCCTTAGCCGAACTAATTGCGGAATAAGTGGCGGAGCGATTACGACTGTGCGGTGCTTCGATGATAGCTGCCGAACGAACGCTGCTGTCTGCCAAGCTACGAACCACGCCAAACTACCGAATACGAATAGTCCTCAATTTCTCATCCGCGACAATGTGACGTTTCGGCGCGAGAAGCGTGCGAAAGGTAGTCATTGCATTAATGAAGGAAAGTCGTCAGAATAGCCGGCTCGCGAATCCGCTCGAAAGAGTAAAAGACAGATGACGGTGGATGGGCGTGCGAACGAGGGGAAAGGGGGCAACGTCATCTGTTTACCGTGACTGTGCTGTCGCGCGCATTGTACGAGGCGTGATATTAAATGAAGCGCGAGGAAGAAAGTTAATGCTCACGTTCCATATGCAGATTCACGTTTCTATGGCTACCTTATACCCGAGTAATATGGAAGCTCTTTGTATCCATTTTATGGCGCAGGTGTCATAAAGCTGCTACCCCGGTGCGTTCATATTAAATATATATATATATATATTTGAGAACACTTGCGGCGTCGAACGCAAGACGGGGATGCGAGAAAACACGAGGAGTAAACGGCGTGTGGGTTAGGGGAGAGTGGGCGAAGGTGGAAGACGGCTAAGATTGTTGGCAACAGTATATCTTGGTCATTTTCGCCTTACCCTTATATTACTTCGATACAAAATGATCATCCTTTAAAAAATATAACGGGATATAACGATGATGTAGGAGACATGTATATGCAGCTAGCGAGTGTCAATTCCCTTAACTATTGTTGTTGATATGCCGTCCACAAATGTCAACAGTAAGAATGGTTAGAATAGGTGCTAATAGGACTTCAGCCATAGGACATTAGCCATGTTCACCCGCTGCTCATTTCTTCCACTCACACGTTTATTATTCGAAGGTAAGTACGAAAAGGGCATGCGTGATGTTACACCACTCGTGGCGAGCACTTCATTTTCGAAACGAGGTATTTTACATTGACGAGAATTGTTTATACATAATTTGCAATGAGAAAGTCCTACAATATCGCGATGGTGAGATTCGACAAAATGTTGGCGACAATGGTGCATCGCAGGATTTTTGACGAACTGTCTGAATAACGATTAGTGATTAAAGGGTCCGCACTACCTCACGATGTGGGATTTCCACCCAGCAAAATCTTTCTCTCTTTCCCGCCCTCTGATTCTCTCCCAATCGCCCGTCTACTGTCAATTGATCCAGTTGATAGAAACGATAGGCCAATAGAACGCATGATTATCTGCCAATTTTATTTCTTTATTGGTTCATTCATTCGATTATGGGTTTGTACTCGTTTGCTTATTTTCATATGATTTTTGTTATGTTTGATTATAGCAATCGTAATTAACTACACAGCGTAGTGTACTGTCTGCAGCCTCTTCCAGACTTCAAGCTGTGTTTCGGTGAAAGATTCATCGGAATCGATTGAGTAGTTCTCGAGTTATAAGCGCACAAACATCCGGACCCTACAGTTTTATTGTATATAGGACTGGATATATATACATATGACTGGCTTGTGACGATCTATATTAGACAAGGTGAAGCAACGATTGATTCGAGAGGATCCCACCAACGGAAATCTGCAAGGCGATCGCGGACTCGATGTCACTCACAGATACGTACACCAAACATACATATGGATGTATATGGCTATATAGGCGTCCAAAGTCAGTACACGAGGCGGATGTTGTATTTGGCTTGAGAGCACAGGCTATCTGTGAGTCCCTTTGGTGGAACAGGCGCCACAGACTCCTCGTACAACAAGCACTGGCGTCTAACGGAGATCAAAGATGCTGCTTCAGCGATACCGAGCTCACGGTCTAAGCAGGCAATTACTACTTGCCTGTAAATGTATATAGGGGGTTAGAGTAGTTGGGCGCAAGGATACTCGTACTCAGTCAGCGTGCAGGATCCAGAGGCTGGTAAGGGGAGATGGATAGTTCGTGGAAACGGCTCCGTCACTGATGGTTCACAATACCGGTCATCCCCATGGGTTCCCACATGGCTATTGGTCGCATGCGTATCACCATTTAATCCTGAGGCTCATATATGAAGAGAGAGAGAGAGAGAGAGAGAGAGAGAGAGAGAGAGAGAGAGAGAGAGAGAAAGTTAGGATGAGATAAGATCAAGTGATCCTGCAGCCTTTTTGCTCCGTTCGGCCAACACGTACCGAAACAAGAGACAGCGAAAGAGTCTTGGGACTATGGCGAAACATTCCACGGCGAGAAGAAAAAGGAGGATCCGTGCGGCTTTATCGATCTTTTAATTCGTGGAGAACTCTTCGGGGAGATTGGAGAAGTCGAACCGGAGGTTTCTGCCAGGCCGACAGGCCAAGAATCTCGGTCTTAGCGACGATATATACGCCGGGGACACGCTCATCGGGTTCTACGGTCATGAATCAATTTGCGATTCCCTCTAGTCTCTCCTATCGACAACCTGCTTTCTGTCTGCCTCTGCCTCACTCTCTCCATCCCTCACTCTTCTCTCCCTCTGTCGACTCATTCTCTCCCCCCGACATTCGTACTGTCGCATGAATTACGGACGACCCCTATTATCACATTGCCTCCAAGCCCAGCAAGTGACTCCTTTCCTTTTTCATCTGTTTCCAATGTCAGATGAACGCCTGAGACTCGCGGAGGTGGTAAAAACCATAATGCACTAAAACGTCGCGGACCTACTTTCCTGAACCAGGAATTCAACTGATACAATCACCACCGATGCTGCTCCCATTGACAGATCATATTTTCCAACTCGGCAATCAGAAACAGGAGAACTAATTCTGAAGGGTCAAGCACCCCCAAAATGACGGAAGCAGGATAAGCGGGTAAACGTCCTCACTGAAGGTATCCAATTGCCTGGAGTGGTGTACACGTGCACCAAGGATCACCTTTGGCTCGGTATTGCAGCCAGCCCACAAAGCAGTTTGGTTACCGACACCGGAAGAGTCCAGGTGTACGACAATGCAGAGAGGCCCTTGAGTGAGCGGTTGTACGGGTTCGTGTAGCACAACGCGGCTCGAGTCGAGGAAGATGCGAGGATGACGATATTCTAAGTCTAAAAGCATCATGACTCAGTGATGAAGGCAGCCTCGTATTCGCCATCTCAGAGGATCCCTCGGTCCAACCCTTGGAACGTTCCTCATAACGTGTATAAACCATATCTATGGTTAGGTCGTATCGATGAAGTCCTGCAAGCCACTTGCGAAGTTGTGACCCGGAGTGCCATTGGGGATATACACTTTATGCCACACACCCACCGCATAGGGCAATCAAACTGGTTATGGTGGTCTTGTTATGACTACGCTGCAAAGAGTCGACGGAGCGCAGTCCCTCAAAGAAACAAGTCTTCCATTACGAATAGCCAATGTCATCGGCTCATGGGGAGCAACTACGCAGTCCTACAATGGAGGCAGTTGCACACGGAAGGCAGGAATGCGTGCAAGTGCTGCATGGAATCTAGGATAAAGTCCTCCCTCCTCCAGGCCTCTTTATGTACCTTCGATTGATTCGGTGATATTCCCGCAATGGATATTTTGCGCCCTTCGGAATGGGAAAGACGGTTGGCTGGGGCACCCACAATTTTCGCCCGATGGAATCAATTATTGACAAATCTCCGGGGTGCGGGTCGCCGCGGAAGTACTGGATGAGAACGCTCGGATGGCTTCACCGGATGTGCACCGGAGGTCGTTTTCGAAGGGTGGATGGAGTCTGGGCTAATCGACGACCCTCCCTCGACCCACCCCTCACCCCCATTCCGTTTCCTCCCGGTGATCTATCGAGATAACACGAATAATATCGCAGAAATAGAAACGAGAGTGTGCAGCTCGCTACGAGTATCGATAGTGACGCGTAATCCCGGAAAGAATGAAGGAAAAAATTGTTTTCGCGCTTCTAGGTCGATCACGAATCAGGAAACAATTGGATGAACGAGTGAACCAACCGGCACGAAGCAGATGAGGAAACGAAGATAGAAATAATGCAATTGGGTGACATGCTTGAAGCTGTTGGTTACAACGAGCAAGCTTGATGAAGGGGATAGCCGTTGGGTTGACTGGCAAAGTCAGAGGGTGGGCCGGGGTTGAAGCGAGAGCTCCACTTCGTGTGTCATTAAGCGCTCGTGCGAGGATGCGCGAGAAGGTACGACGGTGCAAAGAGGGTACTCTATACACGTAATATCACCTGGTCGGAGCTCCGACGCCCACACGATGCTCGTATTAACAGCCTAGTGGCTAATAAACTCCACTATGGGGTGTCTAATAAACTGACCTAGCTCATATTGGCTGCACACGGACTCTCTCTCTCTCTCTCTCTCTCTCTCTCTCTGTCTCTGTCTCTCACTTACTCAACACACCTTTGGCACACAAAAAGCTTTTACGAGACTATCTTTACACGATCCAACCATCCCCCACACGTCTCCACCACATGGGACGGCGTTTTACATGCCACAAGACAACGGAATACGTGCGACGAAGGCTGCGAGTGGTTGGAGGGTTGAAGCTGGAGCTGTAACACGAAAATCCGCGAAAAATGCCGTCTGCACGAAGTGATAACGATACAGGCCAAATAACAACATTGACTTCTGTGAGATGGAGAAAGTAGGTCTTTGCCTCAATCCAAGTTCACATTATATCCACACACGTGTCCGCGTGTACGTATAAATATATAAATAATCGTATGAAAGATGTATACAAGGGCACTCTTCGCGCGAGTTTGGGTCAAGAGTTCACGATGTTTTTGGACGGGGCGAACGTCGTACTATTTATTGCGTCGGCTTTTCCATCCGGCAAGAAGAATTTCTGCCGCATTCGTCACCCGCGTGAAAATTTGATTTGATGAATCTCGAAAAGTCACCTTCCATTCCTGCTTTTCTCACGTGTTATACTTCAGTTTGTGGCTTTAAGTGACACCGGTCGCGATAGCGAATGGACTGTGACGTCAGAATTGAAATGAATAACGCGGATTGTGTCCGTTCACGTTTCCGACAGCCGTGTGGTGATGGATGGTGATGGTGGTGGTGGTCGTGTGTACGAAATATCGCTCTAAACGAGAATGCCGAAAGACGAGTAGGCCTTGCTAGCGAATAAGCTGTAACGTATGGGGCCACCAGGTCTGTTTGTACATTTTAGTTTAGGTGACAGGAGAGAGGGAGCATTTGAAACAAAGAGCTTTGGCTAAGTCACCTCACAGGGCATAGATAACGAACGATGTGTCCATTTAAGTCTACAACCTATGTAGACGGGTGATCCGAAGTGCTATAAACTATTTGAGACACGGAGACGAGGGTGTCCTATAACTGATACAGTGGCAGCTGCAGGATCGATTCCAGTCCAACTCTTGCGTTATCAATTATCCCCGTTGACATTTGTGCGAAGTGCGCATGTACACAATAGTGACAATTCGGTCGTGACCTGGCCGCGACGAGTCCTTCATAAAATAGCAAGGTGCGGGCGCGAGCTTTCAGATCATTCGATCCTGCAGCAGAGCACACAGAAGCGGCGACTTCTCAACCGTATCAGATCAGACCACAAATTTAACTTGTCTGAATCATTTAAATACTTCACGTCGCTCATCTTGGGATGTTCGCGACCTGAGAGTATCGAACTCGAAGAGCGAAGGAACTTTAGTGTTATCTGTGTCTCACGACCCCCCCCCCCCCCGCCGGGGCACTCAGCCGCACTGTCATGAGGTACATTGTCAATGAGGAACTTCTGAACAATTAACATCGGGACAATTACGATATTGGCTTGACAGCTTGCCACGCGGTATTTCCCACGACCTGTCTTTTCTTCTTATCGAGCTTTCTCCAATCTGCGACAGGTTTTGTGATAGGTAACCGATCGATGAACACGCCACGAATCATGGGGCTGCACGAGTATCACAAGGAGCAACGTATATTTGGGCTACAGCTCCTGAAACGACTCCTTGTGGTAGACCGAAGGCAGAACCACAAGGAGCCATGTGTGCTTCGGAGCCGCGAATCTGGAAGTACGATTGATGGACTCCGTGGTCCGATTCATTCGTCGGGTGAAACAGCTGACGGCTGAAGGCATTGGATGCATCCTCCATCACTGTTGCTTTGTGGTTCGGAGTGTATCGAACAGCGGGCCGTGGTAGCTAGAAATAATTGTCGGATTTGGACCGAGCTTGGTATTGGGTTTTCTCGTACGAAGCCAGTCGGGTATGACGAAGCTCGAATCGGAACTGAGAAGAAGGTGAGCTGAAATCGGTCGGTGATGATATTTCAAAACACGCACAGAGAGAATAAGAGACGGCGGAGCCATACATAGCGGAAAGTGGCACGAGTCAGAGTGTACGGTGGCACGAGGCTGCAAGTGAATTTTGGGCCGAATGACTCAGGCAGGCTCACCCACTCGGATGTGAAAGCGAGAGACGGCTCGATGCTGTGTTGCCGCGTTACTGCTTGGTGGTAAAAGCGTCTTTGGTGCACACGACGACTATGTTTGCAGAGACGTGCATACATTACTTTGACGGTGGTAGCCCGAGACTTTCGTGGTATTCGAGTGACTCGCGTCTGTTGGACGCAGTCAGGCGATACGAGTTTAACTCCCGGCAAAGGCAAAAGCTCCAGACTCTCCAACCACTGCCTAGTCAACCCGTGCACCGGCGACGTCAGACATCAACGATGGAACGGAATGGATGTCACCGGACCTGGGTCATTCTTGGTCGATCTAGCAAACATCTCTCATCATCCAACGGCCATTCGACCAAGAAACGAAAGAGGTAGCGAATGAAGGTCGCCTGTTACAAAACTGCCAATAGTGGGGGAAAACGTTGCAACGGTTGGAAAGCAGAAAAGATGAGGGATTCACAACGATGGGACCATGGGAATGTCATGAGTTTCGGATAGAACTCACTTGGCAATTTGGTTTCGCCGCTTTAGAGGCTGCCATCGTGCTTGAGCCCCTATATTAGTTTCGTTTGAAAAGAAAAACACGACGTTCGCCGCTATCGATTCTACCTGGCATCTTCCAGTTTCTATGCGATCATATGTCGAGCGTCGCTTGGAGAGCAATTGATCCGGAATGCGACTAACCTCTCGCGGAACAGACCCAAACGAACCGAAACAACTGAAAGCCTCGAACAGTCGGAAACTGAATCTAGGATGGGAGGATTGATGGACAGAGGGACAAAAGTTTCCCGCTGTTTTACGCGACCCGTCCGGCTTTGACAGATCCCATTAACGTGCGTCAAAATTATCCTACCAACGCAAAGTGAGCGAGAGAGAAAGTTCCACAGCCAAATATGGAAAACTCTCCATACAGTCGTCGAAAAGTTTTCAGCCCGACTGATCCGAAAAGTCCGCGGACAGGAGGTAGAGAGAATGACCGATCTGGGTATTAACGCAGGCTCGAGGATTGAGCATCCACGAACGTAAATTCACCCCGAGAGGAAAACTCCCGCATTTGTCAAAATATCTGCAACCCGGGGAAACGGACCGGAAGGAATGGGATCCAAGAACACATCACAGGCGGTTGGCTACCACAAAGTACAGAGGACCCTAAAAGAGGCAAAGTCCAAGCAGAGCCTCGAGTCGATGACACTAGTTTCCGTGATTTAGTGACGCGACAGATCCGGAGTACAATCTGTTAGGCTTACCACAGGGTGATCGCACTTCGACCCGAGACATGGAAGCCCATTCTTTTTCCAATTTGGCCAAGGCGATCACGACGCCTTCTCACTTGCAGAGCAACCTGCAGCATCAAAACATATTGGTTTCGAGTTGACAGCTAAGAGAAGCTAACTCCAAGTCAGCTGACCAACATAGCTGGCCACCCGAGCTCACGTGGAGTTCGTCATTCCTCCGAAGTATCAACCCCTTTTTGGAAAAATGACCAAAGTACGTCCACCGTTCTTCCAAGTTACCAATTTTTTTTGTTCTTGGACGCGTCAAGATGTCTTTTCACGTGCAAAGCAAGCTGCAGCATAAAAAAATAATTCGCTTGAAGTCTACAACAGCGGATATAACTCTCAGCTGTTAACTCCAAACCAGCCGAGCTGTCACTCTGGCGGAATGATCAACATCATTCCTCCAAAGTACTGGTTCGCATTCCGCAAATCACCAAGTCCAATCAGGTTTGGTTAGCCCCAATTCCAAGTGACGTGAATCCCTACGATCTTATTTGCCAAAACCAAAAAACCAGACACTTGTTTCCCGATCGTGGTAAACCCTAATATACCCACATCCTCAAGTGCATAAACAGCGGAACGAGTTGAAGACGCTGTTATACACAGCTGGTTCAGACCGACTGGGTAGACGATCATGGCATTTGCACCACTCTACGCGACAGCGCTTAACTCACACTTCCACAAAAAGTAGCGTCGAGAGGCATCGTTCATCCGCGCTTAGAGCAGTTCCAGGCAAAATACACCAAGACAGAATGGATTTACGGTGGGCTACATCGACGGCTGTAATATCGCTATCATCGCTTATACACGAGTTGGGTACGTGTAGTCGCGGGGATGAAGTGGCAGGTAGTGGAAGGGCAAAGGAAGCGCGGTTCGAACCTTTTTTGCCACTTTTATCCGTTTGCTGAGCGAGAGCAAAGAGAGACTAGGCAACGATCTCAGACGCATCTCACGTACTTCTGAGATGACGTCACGCCTCAAGAGGGCCCAGGAATATAAAGGGGAAGTAGGTGGGGTTTTGCTCACAGCGGTCGCCGGCTTCGCCGTGCTCATCCCCTGTTCAACCAGGACCCACACTAATGTCCGATCGTGTATTCACAAGCGTGCACACCCGCCCGTAACAGCAAACTTGGTGGATATCACCCCCCCCCCCCCATCCCAACCCTTCGCATTCTCCCACACGTTGGACGGTAGAATTGCGTATGGAGAGAACCAACCCCTATAACTGTACGCTGTACGTTAACCGCTGTATATTCCATCAAGCCGTGTATGTCTATATACTCCAGCTGGGGGATGATAAAAGACTGTTTCGTTTGTAGTCCGAACGCAATAGCCGAGACACCGGTGAGCGCAGCAACACGCGGGGTCGAAATTACGCGATTTCGTTTTAGTAAAGGTACAAACAAAGTGACAATGCAACTTATTGCATTCTTGAAACCCGGAAAAGGAGATTCCCAAAGAGGACGAGCAGAGTAATATTTGCGACCTCAATCGTCGGTGAATCGAGGAAGGTATATTTGTAAGCATTGGAAGCTAGCAATGGGGCAGCTCCTGTCATCCATTGCGTCCAGGAAAGCCTCAGCCCGGACCACTAATAAGATGGGTAACACCACGCACCTGACCACCAAGCTGGACGTCAGTTTTACTAAGTTCTCGAATGGCGACCCATGACCACTTATTCCGGTCATGCCTATCGGCGTAGGTTCTGCCTAGTTTTCCTGTGCCCTCGTGCAAACGCGAACCAGCAGTGAACAAGTGAAAAAGCGGAAAGGTCTTCACAGCCCGAGACTTCTCCTCCTACTTTGGCTGATCATTCCTACCGCTGGCTAAGAACGGCATTAACCTCTTCTGCTGCTTAACGAATACACGTGCATCCCTTATCCCATTACCGAATCATCTGGACTAGCATGCAGGTCAGCATATAGCTCGGATCGGCAGACAGAGGGATGGTAAAAAATGAATGCCAGCCCCACGGCAGCCTCTCCCCTTTCACCTTCGCCCCGCGGTCTGGCAACGTATCAGAACCTCATACAATTTTGACCTCGACGTTGCAAAAAGTTGAGCTGGCCAACGTTGTCGCGTCTCGCGAGATGGCACGAAGGATCGATATGTCTCTCGGTTGACGAACTTGCCGAGAGAAAAATGAAGCTCGGTAAATTGGGAGTGAGACCGATCGCACGCTTTTTAGCAGGAAGCAAAGGTGAGCTCGCGGAACAGCAGACGTCAGGCAAGGGCTTTTAAGGGGGCTGGCAGTTAAAAGAGGTAAAATTGCGAGCCACTCCTGAGAAATCCACAAGAGCATCAGCGATACCGGTGCACTGCGTGTGCACAGATACCCTCGTAATTGTGGAAGTCGCGAGGGCAAATGAAAGTAAACGCGTGACGCGTCAGGGGTTGAAGACTTGTTGTAAAAAGGAAACGAGACTAGCTCTATGGCGTGGTCGTTACCACTGTGGCTTAAGAGTAATTTCGATCACGCCATCTTAGGACTCTTTTTTTCTTCCTCCCTTTCTCTCTCTCTCTCTCTCGCTGCTTGTCGATGTCTCCCTTACTCTCGCAACCCTCGTTCCTTCAGCCCCTCGTCGGACACACATTAAACTCGAAACTACACCCCCTCGCACCGCCCTGCGAAAATCATTGCACAGCAATACTCTTTGTTGATGACATACGATTAGGCCAAAAACGCATATTTCAAATTTTCCCAAGAATACAAAGGGGATAACGGGGGAGTGGGGTGAGCTGGGCACAAACACACTCGCTCACCTTTATCCCCGATCGATTTTAAGAAAAATAGGTTTGTACTTTGTGTGAAGCACGTAGAAATCCGAGAGTCACAGGGGAGCCCCGCAAAAGTTCCGAGGGTTATATGAAGCTCGGATTAAATCGTGCTACGAGGCAAGAGGGATGAGTATCGTCGCGGCGGTTTCCCCCTCCCCCCCCCCCCCCCCCCCCCCCTCCCTCCTGCCCGAGAAAATCCCCGAGATTTATGGTCCGTTACATCGTCTCAAAATACTATATTAAATCGTAGCGAGAGTTGATGTATATCTGCGTTCGTCGCATGTACCTGGGTGTGCGGGTGTATACAGGTATGTGGACCCTTCATCTGCCAGCCTTAGCCCGATCCGGTACCCATGTACATTTACGTGTGTACAGCGAATCTAACCACTGGACTTTCCACTCCGTATACATATAGTGGTATTATTTTGAAGTACGATACTCATATTAGTCGAGATGGTGTATACATGACGTTAAAGTTTGCATCGTTACAATGCAACGATCTACTTGGTTTTTTTTCTTCAGTATTTATTTCGTCTTTTTTAGCATTATGCAAAGTCTTTTATCCGCAAATTGAGTTGATAAATTTCTAATAAGGATACGTAAAAACGATTGAGCGATTTTCAGTGTCTAAGTCGGTGTGGAACAACTGAGCGATGGAGATTAGCGTAGCGGGGCTAGGGAATGATGGGAAAGGCTTCAATAGGGAACTGGTAATACGTAAAAAGCTGATATGGCAATGACGTTGAAGTTTGACATTGGACTGGAACGATTTTGTTTTATTTGTTATTTATTAGAGGTACGACTATGTTTGAAAGGATTGACAAGAGAAGGCACCGAACCATGACCTATCCATATTCATGTTAAAGCGTCATCATTAGGCTTCAGTTTTCAGTACGTCTCATTTTGTCGAAGTGTAAACAATATAATTTTTTTAACTCCAAATATGTCGATTTTTGTGCCGAAGAAACGCAATTTTCGGGAAGCTTTACTTTTCTGCTTGTACTGGAAAAAAAAGCAACTGAAGGTCATCAATTGATGTGTGAGGCTTGTGGGGACCATGCTCCATCAATCTCAACTTGTGGGTACTGCTTTGGATGGGTTAAAAGTTGTGATTCTGACACGGAGGTTAAGAAGGAATGATACCTTATCACGGTCGGTATGGTAGAACGATTATAGATTCCCACGAATCTCTGAAACGGCTCTTCAGATCCCGTCGAAACTTTGCCAAACGACGTCAAATAGATAGACGAACGGCTGTCTTCTCCTCAAATTTTCCGAATTTGAGAAAAAAAATTTAGATTGGGTTATCATAAGCCAATCTACATTCTTTTTCTCAAAATCGGAAAATTTGAGAAGAAGAGAGCCATTCATCTATCTATTTGACGTCGTTTGCCAAAGTTTCGACGGGATCTGAAGAGCGGTTTCAGAGATTCGTGGGAATCTATAATCGTTCTACCATACCGACCGCGATAAGGTATCATTCCCTCTTAAGGAACGTGAGGGAAGGCCCCAAACGTTTGAAGATGCAGACTTGGAGGCATCATTCTACGAAAGGCTCGGGTCGCAAAAAAATCTTGCAGAATTGTTGGGCCCGACTTTTACCATTTTTTGCAAAATAAAGCCCCAATTTTCACCCAAAAAATCCTTTTAAACTTACTCGTACCCCTACTATATCATTATTCAAAGTTTTCTTTTGAATTTTTTTTTTCTAATACGTCCGAGACATTTTCACACGCTAAATCGGTCAAAAATGTACCTATTATACATTATTAAGGGGTCTTCTCACTTCAGACGCTAAAAAAGGCTATTTACATGAATCTTTGTATAGGTTTATATTATAGATATTGATATAAAAGTTATCATTATTAATTCCCATTCTATACTACTTGCCAGATTGCCCCACACCTACGCTATCCATTGCTGATCTGATTTCTTTTCCCCATTTTGATGGGTAACCATTCATAATTGTTCTTACTTCTCCCTTGCGCATTTTTTTGGTCACCTACCAGCTCCCATCTTCATTGTTTCAAGTAGATACCTTACAGCTCTCTTCCATACTTCGACTTCCGTTTCCCTGCACCCCGTTTCATTCCCTGCATTCGCCGAATATATTTTGGGGTCTTTCTATCAATTCCCAACCCCCTTTGAACACATCTTGCTTTAAATGTTTCCACCTGTCCTCTTCCTCCACTCCCGAATTTAGGATCCATACGGCACTTCACTTTTTACTACTACTTCTATTTGCCATTACTCACAATTAAATATTACTATAAATGGATATGACTCCTTCCTCTGCGCATCACTTCGATTCTGGAAAATAATGTCTACACTGTTGAATTTTGCCACGTTAGAATGCGGCGAAAAATGTTATGATATTATCATTTCCCATTTTTCACTTTAGCACACAACATTTTTCTTCAGATCTCCATTGCAGATCTCCAAGAAAGCATCTTGAAGAATGATCGAATGATTTTCGTAGCTAAAATCTGGTAATAATAATATTTTAGGAAGGAGGAAAGAAAAAAAAATACTTGCATTGCGATCCAACGATGCAAACTGTAGTGTCATTGATCATTGGAGTCTCCCAGCAGGCTCACAGCCAAATGCATCATTGACAATAATACCATGTCCACTCGTATAATAATCAGCGATTGGAACTCACTCCGTACAGTAGACTATTTTCAATCCGGCACCGCATTGCGAACGCACCATCGAATATGCGTGCACTGCTGCGTGTGTTTGTGTACATATATATATATATATATATATATATATATATATATATATATATGGGGAGGAGGGGTGGTGTTTTTTCTCAATGCAGTACAAACGCGTGTTTCACTGCGCTGTCGCGTGTGCTCGAGGCTTGTGTAATTTGCGTGCGTACACAAATCGCCACTACCACCACCATTCCGTTAACACTCGAGTACTGACCATCGGCCAATTATTTGTGACGATTGAAATTTTTGCTCTCGCCGCTTTTTGCAAAAAACCATGAAATAATTAAGAGTAATTAAGGCAGGATTCTACTTTGAAACTTTGAAAAGGCTAAATTGGATGAAAACACCCACCTGGAACACGTCGAAGGCATATTATATAGCGCAGGCATCGCTGATTGAGGGTAAGATAATTTTTTCTACGATTTATCACTCACCAAAACTTTAAACGCGTTTTTCTCGAAACGACATTTTCAAGTACCGTGGTCGTGATAACTCAAAAAGTACTGAACCGATCCTTATGAAATTTGGAACACATATTCTATATGTGTGTACCAACCGACCTAACGACAATCAACTTAAAATTTTTATTAGAACTATTTTTTTATTGCAAAAAAAGACCCAAAAAAACGCATTTTTTTTTTCGTATTTTAGCCGCCATTTTGTTAATTTTGCACGTATATAAAATATTCTAGTTAGGTCGGTTCCTGAAGACATACTGAACATGAAACTATTTGATTTTTTTGTTTCAGACCATCCGTCGGGAAGATTTCACGACCACGGCAACGGTACCTGCTTTTCGAGGCGTTGGCTTTAAACATATTTTACGTGTACAAAAAATGAATAAAATACATTCAAAATTTTTTTTTTTATGTACTTAAAGAGTGTATTTATTGAACAGTTTAAACCCCATATCGATATCTTTAATAGTATTCTCAGAAAAAATTCACGAAAATAGCGTTTTTTTCATGGTTTCAAAGTAGAATCCTGCCTTAAGAAAACAAAAGAAATGGCGAGCTCTTTTCCTACAATTACAGTCAATCATAATAATATTCTTTATCGTATCATAATTATATAATATTTTTATCAGACTACACATAAACACATGTAAATATATATATATATATATATATATATATATATATACACGTGAAGCAAATAATATTTGTTCACAAACCGAAACTTTTATGGCAAATGCAGGTCTTGAAAATTACTCGGACACTTTTCCAGAATCCACATACGAACATATGTACAGGATGTCCCAGAACTGAATACGTTCCCTGAAATGGAAGGTTAAGGGTGAAATTCTGAGTCGATCGATATAAGCGTGTGTGGGTCTCAGATCAAACCCTGAATTATTATTAATTTTTAAAGCCGGGCGCACCTGATTGGCCCACCTTTGAAAATGACCAATAATTCAGAGGTTGATCTGAGACCCATACATGCTTATATCAATCGCCTCAGAATTTCACCCCCAACCCCCCTTTTCAGGACACGCATTCAGTTCTGGGACACCCTGTATATACCTATATATAAGGATAGACCAAAAACTGATAAAAATATTTCAGAAAACAACGAAGATAAATCGTTAAATAAATTGAAAGAATTTTCGTTGCATCCTGTCAACATATATATATATATATATCTCGGCATGGTTTTAAATTTTTCTTCGTTTTCTTTAAAAAGCTCTAAGTTTTTTTTCACAATCATCACCAGAGATATACAACCAAAAGTTGCAAAAAAATTATTCAGATAATGACGAAGATAAATCGTTATAGAAATCAGCAAAAAAATTCAGTACATTCCAATGATGCACACTTCAATACTATGGGTGTGTGTGTGTGTGTGTGTGTATTTAAGTATTTAATAATTCATTTAAGGATTCATCTCGATAATTGTCCGGAATTTTGTTTTCAGATTTAGGTTGCAGGTCTCTAGTACGGATTCAAAAAAAAAAAAGTTCGCGGTTTAGAAGTAAAAAAAAAACGTTGCTATAAAAAAAGTTAATTGGGTTCCAACGATGCAAACTTCAACATCATATACATAATATACATCACACATACATATACATATATATGTATGTATATATATAGATAGATCGATACTCATACACCCATACGTCTATCAAAAAAAATAAAAACCTCGGCACACCACACACGCCCACACTCACAAGTATATCAACATTTCACAGACTTCAATAAGTGCATAGTTCCTACGTACGCAGGGCATAGGGTTGACGAGGCAGCAAGGTGGGAGGACTGCCCGTAAGTGTTTCTATCTCAATCATTGGTCCCCGAGAATGAATAAATTTAATTAGTCGTCTCGTTAGGCGGATATTAACTATGGCCCGTGGAGAGAGGGAAAGAGAGAAGGAGAGGGAGAGAGCGGAAAGAGGAGGACTCAACGAGAGGCAGTAGGGTATACAAGCTCGTGCCATGGGTCGCGCTGCCTTCGCTATCTTAATTAGACGATTTCCTCAATCCGCGAAACTCTGGTAATTAGCGGTTGCATAGGTCGACTTGTTCTCAGGGATATGCATCAACGACGACGAGAGCCGCGCGAGGAAGTGCACGCGCGCGTACTCGCTTGAAACTTGGGCAAGTGCGGGGCTACCACGATCGTCAAGGAACTGCATCCCGGAGTAGTGCCGAGTTGATGAAACTCGGCGGTAACGTTTAAGGAGGGGGGGGGGGGATTGGCCAATTGGACGAGCGAAGAAAACAAGAATGGAAATAATTCACGAACACGCGGCGCACCACCAATGTGTGAGGTAACGGTTGATCCTCAAAACTGAGATACCATATGCTCGTTACATACAGGGTGTACCATACAAGTTGGCACAACGGAATATCCCGCGATGGATGCATTTTAGGAAAAAACGTTTGAAACAAAAGTTTCACTATTTCGGTGGGGAAAAATCTTGATCTTGGATACTTTTCATTTGGTGGCAATTTTGAAGGTTATTCAGAGGTCACGTGAGTCTTTCGGACGGGATCCAATTATTTAACATTGAGAATCATTTTTTGCGTAATAAAATTAATAACTTTTGTTTGAAAGGCTTTTTTGTTTGACTTCAATTTTCCGAGATCCATTTAACGAAATATTTTGAACGTTCCCAATATCCTCAAAATTCGAGGCAGAGGGAAAAAAGTTTCAAGCCGAAGTTTACGTATTACGTTGCGCGAAAAACAATTCGGAAATAAAAAATAAGTTCCCATTTGAAAAAGTGAAGTAAACCTCGAAATAACCCCGAGGATTGTAACCAGATGAAAAATAACCAACGTCAACATTTTTCTCCCTTATTGCTGTGGAACTCATGTTTGAAACATTTTTTTCGTAAAATGCATACCCAGGCTATTTAGTGGTATCAACTTGAATAGACCGCCCTGTATGCATCGTATATGTACATATGTCATATTCGCCAAACGATGGGAATGTAACGAAAAATTTCGAAAAACTGAGAATTTTTTCGTGAATTTGTGAAACCTCGAAAAGACGAGATTATCTCGCGACCCTCTGCCCTCGTCGAGATCTTCTCTGTCGTCGTTCTTCTTGGTTATGAATTTAACGAGATCGATATACCGTTTATGAATAATGGGCCCCAATATCGAGGAATAAAAGATCGAGGACATTGGATTCAACGGGCCGACCATTTTAAGCACACCGCTGGATTGACTTCGATATCTTTAAGGATGGAACCGTGGCCGATTATTGTTTCATAAGATAACAATTAGCACAATTGCGAAAACGGAGCAGCTCATAATAGTTGCATTGGGATTCCATTTCAAGATTAATATTTCCTTTCGTTTTATTCATTCCATATATATATATATATATATATATATATATATATATATATATATGGATAAAGAAAGGAAATATTATTCTTTTAATATTAATGAATAGAACAATTAATTTCTTTATTAACTAAAATTTAAAAAAATATGCGAGCGCGCGCACTTGTGTGTGTGTAGGGTATCCCATTTTAATCTTACACCCGATTTATCTCGAAAAATACTCCAACGAAGTATTGAGTATAATAAAACATAAAATATATAACTATAAAACTATAAAATAATACTATAAACTATACAAAATATAACTAATATTTATATATTAGTATATAAATATTAGTTATAAATATGATATACATAAATATAATATAAATATAAAAATAACTAATATTTATATATTAGTATATAAATATTAGTTATATTTATTTAATATAATAATACTATAACTATACAAAATATAACTAATAACTATAAAATATATAACTAGAAAACTATAAAAAATATATATATAAAAAAATATATAACGAAAATAGAATATAACAAAACGAAGAATACTCCGATGAAGTATTGAGTATAATAAAACATTTACAAGGAACATCCGTCAGGTGACACCCTTCGATTTTGTTGAAATTTGGATATGTTACAAAGCATCGAAAAGTAAGCGATATGTATTTTTTTAATCAGCCCATAAACGCTTTTAAGGGGTGAAACCACCCCTCGGAAAAAGGCATCTCTAGGGGTAATATAGCAGCAGTTTCACACACAAGGAGTCCACCGATTTCAACGAAACAAAAACGACAATTCTTCTAATCCGAAGCAATGAAAAATTCACTATAGTGACATTGCAAAAAAAATTAAGGGGTGAACCACCCTAGAGATGCCTTTTTTCAAGGGGTCGTTTCTCCCCTTAAAACCGTTTTTCCGCCGACAAAAAAAAAACGTATCGCTTACTTTTCGGTGCTTTATAATATATCCAAATGTCAACAAAATCGAAGGGTGTCACCTGAGTGAAGTTCTTTGTTAGAGTTCAAAAAACATCTTTTTTGGTTCAAAATGCAAACGTTCGACGTTAAGATGACGGGCATGTTAAAAAAAATGGGATCACGATTTTTTTCACCAAAACATGTACCAGGCCGGAACTGAAAGGAACGTGGGCGAGGATAAGATATGAAAATGTCAGGAAAGACGAAAAAAAAGGGTACGTAGACGCCAAACGTAGAAAATGCAAACAGGCAAGTGAATATTTCAGGCATATTTGCGAGTGTACGGATGCCGAGGGAAAAGTAAGCCAAGAAATGATTGGTAAATAGTAGAGGGCTAGAAATTGACGCGAAAATAAAATTGCAACTGAAAATGCAACCGGCAAAGCGACTAGGCGATTACGTTGGACAATTTGAGAAACTAGCAACTAAAATAGATGTACGAAAACCAATGCCAAATAATTCATGTAACTGAAAGGGCAGGGGCATTTATGTAAACGATCTTGAAAGTAGCATACAGCGAATAAAATACTACTACTACTAATGATAGGAGTAGATATTTAACATGAACTTTATTTTATTTATATATAGACGATTTCGATCACGTGGTAGTATTTATACGAAGAAATATATAATTTTTTGTATCATTAGTATTATTTACAAAAATAAATATGTTTATTTGTATTTATATTTTCCAGATTTTTTATTATCTACTGTTATTATTATTATTATTATTATTATTATTATTATTATTATTATTATTATTATAGTAGATATTTCGCATAAATTGTATATCTATACCAACAGTATATTAGAAATAATGTTCGAAAGAAAAAATAAACCAATAAGTATATATATATATATATAACATGACATGCCAAATATTTACGAAACGGGCGTGCCTGAAAAAATGCCCGGAAATTTCCTTCCCCAATTCCAATCACTCGAAAACGTGATTATCTATCCATGATACCAAGAGGGACGACCAATTTATTTGGGTTTGTTTGAGCTTGGTTGGGTTGTTTGGCGTTTTTCCCGCTTTCGAAATATTTGGCATATACGTATGTCCGTATATATATATATATATATATATATATATCGTACCGAGGCGAATCGCGTGTGCGTGACGCACACGCAAGAGCACACACTGTGCACGACATATATAGCGAGTTTGCGAAGTCCCGGCCCGGGTCGGGACGGGCAGTGGTTGAAGAGCGATAATTGCACATCGACTGCTATGTGGCCATTGCTCGCCGCGTGTTTCTTTGAGTTTGCCCGGTAACGAGACTCAACCCTTGTGTTGCTCGCTTTTAACGCAAATATGGCGTATTATTACGTCCGAAGCACGATATGTATTGATATGTATATATATATATATATATATATAATAATAAATAAATTATAAATAAATTTTAAATGCACAATAAATATTTAAAAAAAAGAAATAAATAATAAATGCATGCTAAAAATATGTATACTTATATAAAAAATTCTACTGCGCGATCGATATCGTTAGCAACTCCAATTTTTGTTTCAATTGTCCCAGGTCAGTAAAAATCATTGAAAAAATTGGTAAAAGATATCACTTTTCTGATGGTAGCTCAGAATAATTGTTTTCCACGTGTACGATAAAAAGAATAATTGGATATTTTTTAAAATAAATACAACCACGTAATTGAACTCGTTAACAAATTTAATTTTCTTTTCATCCCCATCCAGGCGAACCCCAACAAGCGCAATTGAAATACTGTTTGTTTTTCCGGGTTGGGGTGAAAATGTCTTTAGGGTTGCTGAGGATCACGATCACGTGGTAATACTTTACAATGAATTTTTCCACTTTCCATCAAGGAGGAAGAAAATGATTGTTGGAAATAACGTTAAGAAAGTGCGTAGAAAAAAGGCGCCGGTTTGAAAATTGATCTACAGGGCCACGTTTGCGTGAGAACTTGTTTTTTTTCCCCCAATATTTAAATATTCTTTGATGGGGCAAAGCTGGAAGGAATAACGATTTTTTGGCATCACCCTAACATGGGAGGCGATATTTTTCATTTCGACCAGAGTTTCTCACACGTATGTGCGCATGATTGATATATATGTTTCAGTGATGACCTGGCGTAATTTCACAATGGAAAATATAACGAGAAATCGATTCGCGGGGGAGTCTACGCTCGCTTCGCCAAAGGACGATATTCTGTTCGTTGAAATTTTATTTCTTTATTATTTTACTCTCCGGCCAAGTTTGCGATCGTTTCTTTTTTTTTTTTACCATTTCAGATCCGTGACCAGAGACGGGAAGCTCGAAATTCAATATTCCTCGATATTGTAAAGAGCCCGAACATTTTATTCGCTGCGAATCGCGTGGTGACGAATAAAAGTGTGTGGAGAGCGAGCGAGCGAGACAGAGAGAGAGACAGAGAAGGAGAGAGAGAGGGAGAGAGAGAGAGAGAGAGAAGGAGAGAGGGGGGAGGGAGGGAGAGAGAAACAGATGATAAGAGAAAAAAGGGACAAAGATCGATGAACCTTTCTGGACCATTCGGTGAGTTATACCACCGAAAGGATAGCAAGGATTTTTTCCCTCTGTTTTTCCTACCCAACAGCAGAAGGAATAAATTTTAATTACGCTGTTTTCAGATACGCGAGAAGAGTTTTTACTGGAACACCCGGACGGACGAAAAGAATGTTCGATAATGTACTGAAAATTGTGACGGCGAAAACGATGAAATAATTTAATAATTTGCAACGCTGACTCTCAACACGGCCTCCATCCGGAAGACACATACCCTTCGACTTGCATAAAGAGCCGTGAAAGCCTTAAGGGGTTACCCCCACTTGCGATTTTGAAAAAATCGATTTTTTTATTGCATTTTTTTGGAGTATAAGTATCGGAGAATATGTCCTGAAAATTTCAGGTCGATCCGAACAAAATTGACTGAGATATTGATCGCAGAGAAGAATCCGTTCTTCGTGTAAACTGAAATTGAAACTTTAAACGCGTTTTTTTCAAGATGGCATTTCTGAAGTCGGTGACCAAGATTACTCGAACACTAATGAACCGATCTTCTTGAAATTTTGCAGGCTTATTTAATACATAAAAATGTAGTCTTTAATCGTTCGATTTTTTTTTTTCGAAAAAAAAATGGCCGTTTTATAGCCAAAAAACGGCCGTTTTTTTTCGTTAAAATCGAACCATTAACTTTGACTGTCCGCCATTTTGTGAAAAATGAATATTTTTTAAAATCCTTCGATTAAAGACTAGTTTATACTTATATTTGACTAAATCCATCCGCATTTTTTTTTCAGATGATCCACTTCGCCGCAATGTTGGTCACCGCAAACCGTGTATATAAAAACATTATTTCATTGACGGCCATTTGCCACTAAACAATGTAATATTTTTAAATAAAAAAATTACTGAAAGTTCTTCAAGATGTGTTCTTTAAGATGGTATATTGATCGATTAAAAAAGTTTCGTAGTTTTCTTTAAAAAAATTCATGAAAAAGGCCTTTTTTTGCGCTACAAGTGGGGGTAACGCCTTAAAACGGAAATAATTTATGTTCCACGAGTTGTATTAATAAATTCGAATTTCAAAGTATTTGAGTATTTAAAGTAGTATTCAAAGTGTTCAAGTATAATACACAAAGTATTCAAATTATTTGTTTATATATTATACATAAACAAATTATTTGTTTAAACATAATATATAAACAAATAATATTTGTTTATATATTTGTTTATATTTGTTAATAATTATATAATTATTATTATTATATCCAAACAAACCCAAACAAACCCAAAGAAAGTATTCAAATTATTTGAATTATATATATACAGGGGGAGGCACATAAAGTGTTACAGAGCAATAGCACTCAAACTATTGATCATATCCAAAATGTTAGACAAAAGTTTCAGTGTTGGAGAAGGCCGTCATACTGGACTACCCTATTTTTTTAATCGGTGGAGGCGCTAAAGCTACGTCAAGGTCAACTCCACTTTTTTAAATGGAACCACGTGTAATAATGTCATCGAAAAAAAAATACATGGTTCCAGAGGATCAGTCACTAAAGTTCACATGATAAAGAAAAATACTTATACTAGTATAAATGACTCCGAATTGCTGTAGAAAAGATCTAAGAGTAAAATACATACACAGAAGAGGAAAAGGACATCAAAAGATATGAAACGGGTAAACTTGAGGAAAAAAATTGGAGAATGCTTTTATGTCGAAGGGTAAAGAAGATCGTAAAACATACACGGGGGTGATGCGTATAGTTTCCTTTTGGACGTCACTTTTTGGGGTACCTTAGAGAGCAAAACGATTCTCGAGCTCTACGATGTCATAATTGCAAACTTACGTGGTCAAAAATAGAAAATAGCGTTTAAAAAACTGAAGGTGACCTTCATATAACCTCATCGCCTCCACCGGCAAAGGGGAAAATATAATGATCGTACTTCTTCCCCAAAATGCTATAACTTTTACGTCAACATTTTTTCTATCGAATGAGCCGTTTTCGAAATAATTCGTCATTCCACCTGAAATTGAACACCCTGTATATGTATGCGTGTGTATATATATATACATTGAGGAGAAATGGTACAAATTCGTTTCCACGCGCTCCACCTGTACCACGAACGTTCCGCAGTAAAAAAAAAGGTACTACGAACGCCATCTGCTGAAAAGCGAGCGAGTTAGGGGCGAAAAACTGCACTGAATCTACCCTCGGTCATCAACCCTGAGGGGGTGAAAATTCGGAAGATCGAGACTCGAACAGCAGATGGTAAGTCATGGAGTACTCCGAGGATAATGTACCGACAGGCGGTATGATAGTAAAGCAGTTTAACATCGGTCGGTAAGGCAGAAACGCGCATTCCCCCCTGAGGCAAGACTTCATACCCTGCTTAATTATCGCAACCAGTACGGCAGATCGCCACCCCGACGCGCGGATCGATGCGATACACTTTTGGAAAGAAAAATCGTGTTTCAATTTTTGTTTCAACTTTCCGTCTTTTTCCGTCAGTTTTTTCTATCAGGTCGGAATCTTTTGGGCTGAATGATTGTTTGGAAAAATTTACGGTCAGGATAACAGTTTTGAATTTTACCGGCTACTTCATTTAGTTGGGTTTGAAAAGAGCGAAAAAATCGGTGAACTCCGGATTGTGGAAAAATGTTTTGAAAAGTAATTTTGAGATAAAATAGAATTAATCTTTATTGAACAGTATTAATTGGTCACTTTGGGTAACTACTAGAAGTTTTGTAATTTTTCGAGTCACTTATCGCTGAATTTTAATTCTCTTATGGCCAGTGTAAAAGAATGAATTAATGGAGTAAAATTCAAGAAAAAATTAATGAGACCGGCATTTTTTATGAACACGTCGTGGGAAGATTATATGATAATTTTTCGAGCTCATTTTATGAAGGAAAAACAAAAATGATTTTTCACAATAACTTTTTGAACGCAGAACCAAGTCATGATTTTTCGCGATATCTTAGAGAAAAAAAATCAAATAATGATTTTCCATAATCATTTACTGAGCAAATATTAGATAATGATTTTTTACGATAATTTCTCGATCAAAATATCACATAATTATTTTTCAAGATCATTTCTTGGAGAAAATATCAAAATATGATTTTCGGAGCTTATTTATCGACAAAAATATGGAACAATAATTGTTCACGATAGTTTGCTAGAGGAAAAAATACATTTTAAAGCTGATTTATTGGTGGAAACATTCATCAATTATTCTTCACGATAATGTTTTACGCAAAAAGTTGTATAATGATTTTTCAAGATCATTTCTTGGATGAAATAATAAAGAATGATTATTCGAGCTGATTTTTAGGGCAAAAACCCAAATAATTATATTTAAAGATAATTTTTCGAAGAGAATATCAAATAATAATCATTTAGAATAATTTCTTGGAGGAAAAATAAAATAATTAAAGAATTATTTTATTTTAAAATAATTAAAGAATTATTTTATTTTAAAATAATTGAAGAATTATTTTATTTTAAAATAATTAAAGAATTATTTCATTTTAAAATAATTAAAGAATTATTTTATTTGAAAAAGTTCAAGGGAATTTCACCTGTCGGTACAAAAAAATTAAAACAAAGAAATGTGTACATATAATATGTCCATGAATAATACCGAGATAGAATCGTTTACAATTCTCAAGCACTCGACGCGATTCTTTTCGAATTATAGTGCCGTGAAAAATTTTCCCTACACATGAACGTTGAATTATTCATCGTTCTACTATCCTCACTTTATTATGTTTCTTTTTTCATTTTCCGTTATAATTCTGTGCGAAAAAATGTACTTCTACATTTTTCATGTAAATAGCCCGTTTATACAAGTGGTGAACGTTCACAAATTTCTTCGTCCTCGAGATACTTTTTTGCGAGCAACATTTTCTGCAAGTCCGAGCATTAGCACTTTTTTGTGCGCTAATTTTCGATATGGTATCGAAGATGACTTTGAATTTTGGATAATTGCAACGCAATGCAATTTTTTTTCCACGTCCCAAATTCGTTTATGGCAATCTTAGGCTTCAAAAACAACTCAATTTTTTTCAGAGATTTGCAATAACAATTTCGACGACACGACTGAGAAATGGACAAAAAACAAAAAGATTTTTCGTCGCGTTCGAACGACGCAAGAAGAAAAATGAGTAGTAATTACGAAATTCTTCGGTCGGGCTCCGATTAATTACGGGTCTGACTTCCCGGAAAATCATACGAATGTTTAATTACAAAAAATGAGGATTTATTTGTGACTCTAATGCGTTCATAAATCTGCCTAATGAGTAACGAGTGAATAAAGGGCGCATGTAGACACAAATTTGTTCGAATATTGAAATGCATGAAAAAAGAACAAAAAGATCGTGAAATTTTCCAGCATTATTTCAAAACCGTGAAATTTCGAATTTTCAATAAATAAAAAATAGAACCATTATATATATAATGGAAAAATTTGTGTTAAAAATAACCGCAGTTTTTGAAATCAAACGCTTATTAAATACTCAATCAAAATAAATTCACGATATTTATTTTGATTTTCGAATTAACGTTAATCATATTGAAAAAATATCATTTTGAAAAATTCATATTGAAAACAGCAGCAGTTTTTTGCATCTTTGATTCATCAGTTTTTAACCCAAAAAAATTGACGAAAATCATTAACGTTAATCATATTGGAAAGAATATAATTTCGAAAAATTCGTGTCGAAAACAGCAGCAGTTTTTTGCATCTTTAACTCACCAGTCACTTAACCCAAATAAATTGACGAAAATCATCTTGAGTTTCGAATTGAAGTTTATCATATTGAGAGGAAAAATGGGAAGTTTTGAATTAAAGTTTATCGCATTGAAAGAAAAAATTGAGTACAAATTTAAGAATAATCTTTCAAAAATAGTGAACAATTTTTTAAATCCTTCGTTTGTGAATGACTTAACCCGAACAAATACACGATATTTGTTTTGAGTTTTGAATTATATATTTTCATATAGTTTTCGAGAAAAAAAAATGTAAATTATATGAATTTTAATAATGTAAATGAAATTGATTTCCAAAAAAATATTTCCACTATTTCCACGTGGTGTACCACTGTGAAAGCGTGTTGTAAACTGATAAAATTAAATCGCGACATTTGTAAATCTCGAGTTTGAATTCGTTCGAGAAGCGTGTCTCCTTCATTTGATTAAATTGAAAATTCCGCGGGTCGGGAGAGGCGTCCGGGAAACTTGGCAAAACTAGACCAAAAGATCCCTTCGAATGAGCACAACCGCGTGTATCATTGACGGCTCACTCGGGAATCGTATCCACGAGCTGGCTCGTAAAAACTTGGGTAAATTTCTCGACGGTATCCTCGCGGACTCTTGGCCAATTAATTTTACTCCAAATTTGACGGTTTTTCCCCCCTCCTGCTTGTCTCATTCGACTCCGGATTCTCGGTACAGTGAAATTTTGCAATGACGATTTTTTTAAATTTATTTTCAAGGACACTGGCGAAGTCCTTGAACCTTTAATTTAAAACTTTAATTCAAACGCTTGTAATTCGAGCAAATTGCCCGAAGCACGAATGACAGGAGTACTTTTGCAGCACACATGGGAGCAATTAGCGATACCAGTATCATATTTAATATTTTTATCATCATCCAGTGTAACATTTAATATTTTAATTGCAGTTTATAATTTTGGATACCGCAAAAATCTCAAAAAAATCAAATACTGTGTTGTGATTCGATAGAAGTTCGATGGTACATACCTGAAATTTTTGTTTATCGGGTTCGTACTCGTCCAACTGCTTCTGTAGAGAGAAAAAAAAATTCAATAAACGATTAATAAGATATGTATGGATTCGATGAATTTTGTAGTTATTATTATATAGTTGAATGTACGTATTATATTAGTATATAGTATATTAGTTAGAACGTATTATATTAGTATATAGTATTATATTATATTATAGTAATATTTTTAACTTAAAAACATACTTGGATTTTGCAATTGAATTGCCATATTTCCTGTTTTTAAATAAACTATCATAATGTGTGTGTAAATTTAAATGTTATCGTTTTCTTCGAAAAACGCGTAATTTTCAACGCAAAAAAATCGGATTTTTTTTCGAACTTTTCGTTTTGAAAGGTTCTTTATGAAAAAAAATTTTTTTAATATTGAAACTCACATTCGATATAATTTTGAATCTTTTAAAAAAAAAAAAACAAACTTTTTACAGTTCGAACCTTTTGAGTTTGTTTGGGTTTGTTTGGGTTTAGCTGAATTAGCTTTTCATTTAGCTGAAATTTAAATGTTATCGTTTTCTTCGAAAAACGCTTATTTCTTAACGCAAGAAAAATCGGATTTTTTTTTCGAACTTTTCGTTTTGAAAGGTTCATGTGTGTGTAAATTTATCAAGGACGTGGTATCTCTTAGATGCTAGGAAACTTTTTTCCGAGCAGCCGGTTTTTCTTTTTCATAAAATTCAGCGCTTCAATACTGAACAGTTATATTTGGAAGTCGTCCAGCTTCCTTTGCCCAGTCATATAGTTCTGTTGCATTTGTTATTTGCTTATCGTTCGGCGCTGTGGACTTGCTCTTGGAGCTTCTCTTTTGACAGTTACGCCAATTCCATCGCATGGACCTTCGCCATGCGCAAAAGCAAGGAATCGCCACTTCGCTTTGATATCGTAAGTTTTTTCATGGCGACACAAGTTGGCGATATTTTAGTACTTTTTATATTGTTGAGTTGCTCCTTTCGGAACGTCATACATTTTTTTAACGCCATACACCAGAATCAGAACGCTACAGAAAAAAATCTGTTTGCCCCCGGAAGAGTTCTGTTAAATATCTTTATAACATTTCCTTGTGAGATAAATATTTACAATGGTAAAGTAAATTTTGTGAATTATGAAGTTGGCCCCCTCGAATGAAAAAGCAAAAAATTTCGTTCCTACCAACAGAACTATTTCTAAAAAGTACAAAGAATTCCAGAACTATGTGGGGGGCAACTAGAACTCATTTTGTTTTGTTTTTCTTCGACTTTGGGCGGCCAACTTCGTACACCCAATCCACATTGTCGCATCATAGAAACGAACTAACTTTCGGAAATTTTAGAATCATTCTTTTTTTCAATTTAAAACAAAAGTGGATAGAAAAATCTTACCTCGATGGGTCTTACGGCAAAAATCGCTTAATTTGTTATTTTTTACGAAAAAAAAATCGAAAATCAAAAGGTTCGAACTGTAAAAAGTTTGTTTTTTTTTTCAAAAAAAGATTCAAAATTATATCGAATGTGAGTTTCAATATTTTTTTCATAAAGAATCTTTCAAAACGAAAAGTTCGAAAAAAAATCCGATTTTTTTGCGTTAACAAAAAAGCGTTTTTCGAAGAAAACGATAACATTTAAATTTCAGCTAAACGAAAAGCTAATTCAGCTAAACCCAAACAAACCCAAACAAACTCAAAAGGTTCGAACTGTAAAAAGTTTGTTTTTTTTTTTAAAAAGATTCAAAATTATATCGAATGTGAGTTTCAATATTAAAATAAAAAAATTTTCATAAAGAACCTTTCAAAACGAAAAGTTCGAAAAAAAATCCGATTTTTTTGCGTTGAAAAATACGCGTTTTTCGAAGAAAACGTTAACATTTAAATTTCAGCAAAATCAAAAGGGGTCGGATCTAAAAAAGTCGATTGGGCCCGGAATCCTCCATATATACATACATCTATATAAATATATATACGTAAAGCACTTTGTAGTATATAAACACACCAAACACCCCAATACACAGTCATACACATATATGTACTAATTAAAAATAAGTACGAATGATGACCGCATAAAAAATATATACTTCTACCCCTATGCGCAAAGTGTATTCTATGCATCACAAAAATAAACAAAAAAAAAAAAAGAATCGCGTTATTAACTCTTTTCCCCGACGAATCACCCATCACCCATTCTCAGCGTGCCAATTATTTTACGCGCGACCCGCACGAATTATTCCCGTGCACGCGGCTGCGATTACGCCCGCGCTTCATTCCGGGCATTGCGAACGATCTTTCCGTCGCGAATACATGTCTATATGAATATATGTAAATATGTTTGTGTGTATGAGTGTGTTGCGGTAATCCACGGGAGTAAGCTTTACGAGGAAAATTCTCCTAACGAGCGTAAAATCGTAATTATGAAAAAGTAAAAAAGAAAATGAAGGTATTTGAGTATTCAATTTTTTGTCCCATTTTATTTTTTTTTGCAACATAGCGAGACGGATCCGAGGGCATTTTAGGAAAAGCTCCCGGTCGGCAATGCAGCCAGTCGGTAATGCACCCTGTGTGCGCCCTGCGGGATGGTCGCCCCCTTAATGAAACGTCCCGAGGTCGTACTCTGCAGTCTGTCACCTCTTCGCGTCCGTAAACACCTAATCCTCATCCACACACACCCACGCGCGCGCGCACAAGTATACATAAGGAAAGGACTGTTTGGACCCGTTATATCTATGCAATGCTGACTTTTAGGACATCTGGCTATTTTGAGGACGGTCCTTAAATTTATCCCAAATCAATAGTTGATTTTCAAGACGGGTGATCTTTGAAATAAACTTCACGCCCTTGAAATACCCTTTATGCAAATCGGTCCTTGAAATACCCTTTATGCAAATATGCTTAGCATTTATCCAAAAGTGATTTTGAAGACATTGTGATTTACGTAATGTTGAATATGAGGACTAATGGCTACTATGAGGACGGTCCTGAAAGTCGAATGTCTTCAAAATCACTTTTTCCCAAATATAAGACAAAAAGATATTGTGAACCTGTTTTATCTATTCAGTGTTGGCTATCAGCAAATCTGGCTGTTTCGAGGTTAAATTTATGCCGAACGATGATTTTAGGGACATGATGGTCCTTGAAATGCCCTTTATACAAATATGCTTACTATTTATCGAAAGGTGATTTTGAGGACATTTACGTCTCGAGAACGTGATTTACGTTTCGAGAACGGTTTTTAAATTTATGCCGAACGATGATTTTAGGGACATGATGGTCCTTGAAATACCCTTTGTACAAATATGCTTACCATTTATCGAAAGGTGATTTTGAGGACATTGTGATTTACGTAATGTTGAGTATGAGGACTAATGGCTACTATGAGGACGGTCCTCAAAGTCGAAGGTCTTCAAAATCATCTTTCCCCAAACAAATATAAGACGAAAGGATATTGAAAACCTGGTTTATCTATTTGATGTTAGCTATCAGCAAATCTGGCTGTTTCGATTTCGGTTTCGAGTTCGGTTCTTAAAATGATGCCAAGCGAATCGTTGATTTTAGGGACATGGTGGTCCTTGAAATACCCTTTATACAAATATGCTTACAACTTATCGAAAGGTGATTTTGAAGACGTGGTGGTTTACGTAACGTTGAGTATGAGGACAATTGGCTACTACGAGGACGGTCCTCAAAATCGAATATCTTAGAAATCACCTTTCCCCATACACATTTATGACAAAAGGATATTTTGAACCCCTTTATATATAGCAATGTTGGTTATCAGCACTTCTCGTTGTTTTGAGGACGGTCCTTGAAGTAACTTTTACGTAACGACGCTTAGCATTCGTCCAAAGATGATTTCGAAGGCACCGGGCTTTACATAATGTTGAGTACGGGGACTATTTACCTACTGCGAGGACGGTCCTCGAAGTTGAATGGCTCAAAAATGACCTTTTCCTATATGTATATTCATATGGGGAATACATCGCGCGCGTTCCAACGCTAAATACGTCCTCCGTACGACTACGGATGAAACGCGTGTGTGCAAGCACAAGCTCCAAGCGCATGGAACATCACGTATATAGGTTTTGCCGGTACCATTCGCGCGTTTTGTGCTCGCGACGATCGCATATAATAGTTACGTCAGGGATTTACCATCCGCGTCCCCTGGCGAAAAAAGGGTGAAAAAAGGAGAAAAAAAAACGAAAATGTAGGAGAGCAGATTCGCCCTCTCGATTCGTATATATATATATATTATAAATATAAAATATATTTTATAATATATATATATATATATATATATGTACAGGGTGAAACGAAAAGTGACATTCAAAGGAGAATCCAGGTGCCGTTGAAGGTTGCATCGTTAGAACGCAACCACCTTTTTCTGTTCCTGATTCATTTATTTATTTTTCTCGTTATGCAAAAGCCGCTCTTTTTTGAGCAAGTTCAAGTCATAAATCTCTAATGAGAATTCGTGAAAAACGGTTCAGTAACTTTGTGGTCCTAAATCGGCCAACATTTTGTTTAACAATAAAGAATGAATTTTCGTTGCACTCGAACGATGCAAACTATAAAGCATCATGAATCAAAATGCCTCGTAGGAATACCTATGCCTAATCTACGTTCATAACGTTGAAGATTGCAACGTTGGAATGCAACAATTTTTCTTCTTCATATGCTATATCTTTGATTTTATCATTAGCCAAAGTCCTCTTTGCGAATCGAGGTTATGAGTCTATCGATAATACGCGAAGACTTTTTAGTGATTTTTATGGCGTAAATCGGTCGAAAAAAAATTGAGCGATTGGAAACTATAAATTTCCGTTGCATTCCAACGGTGCGATCTTCAACGCCATCTACGTTTCACAATATTCTTTTATTTTTCGAGAAAAAGAAAGGATTTTTTTTTCCTTTCGTTTTCCTGCAAAATTCGGTATTTTTTTCTCACTTTCCTGTTGGGAGTTTTTCAAACCAATTGGGAGTCATTTTTAAACCGATACAAGTATGCTTTTTTTAATCAACCAAAACTTTAGTGACTGATGCTTTCGAAGCTATTTTTCAATTTTTTCATAAAATCTAAGGCATCAGAATTAGTGTTCGGTTGGTAAATTATTCATTGCTCAACAGTGCACTTCGTAACGATAACACGAGTCAACAAAAAATCGCCAGGGAAGTACATGCACAAAAGAGAGAAAGGAAAAAATTGTTTTTTCTCGAAAAGTAAAAGATATGCCTTTTGGATGTCATTTTTCGGGCCACCCTGTATACACACCCACACACACGCGCGCGCGTTCATATGCACGAATTTGTGGTAAAATTACGGTAAGAACAGAGAGGAGTCGAAATGCCGGACAGAATGTGGGAGGCAGAGAAAGAGTCAAGGGAGGGACACGTTCGGCAAGAGAGGCCGCGGGAAGGAGCAAGGGGGGGATGGCACGGACGGGGTGTAGGAATAACCAATAACGTTAGGGAAAGCGAAAACATCGTTGCGCGCCGCACAAGCGGCATGCACGCATCACACACGTACACACACACACACACACACCCACACTCATCCGCACCCACCCACACACACAGAGCCGTTCGATAAAATGTCAAAACACGCAGGAAAGATCGCGCGCTACTTCGACTCGCATGTGTCAAAGTTGGTACGGAAATTATCGAACTTTGTTGAGCAAAAGCTCAAGTCGAGAAACACACAACACTCGATGGGATTGCGATATTTGGCCTGGAGGGCTGTGGGAGATGTTGGTTGGCGATATCGCAATGGGGAGCTGCGCGTATGTTATTCCCATGGCATATGAAGTTGGCGTTTGTCACGGGGATCTCGCGATACACGAGTTTCACGCAGGGAGTTTTGGTGGGGCGGGGAGGCGTAGGGCCGGACAAAAAATTCTGCACTTTCGGTCACTTTTCGTTCCTAAAAAAAAAAAAAAAAAAAAAAAAAAAAAAAGCCATTCCCCGGGGTTTGTTCTTGCGAGGAAAGTCCACGAGATTAAAACATTCGGGGGTAGGCCTAAGCGGCGAAATGACGTACTCACCCCTGACGGCGAAAACGACCGTTGCTTTGCGAAACGTGTCTCGCACGTTGCAAATAACGCCTTTACAAACGCTGAGAATTCAACGGACAGTCTCTCTCTCGCGAATCATTGCTGCGAATTATACGTACGCGCGCGGTTCAACGTCGCCTCGTATAGAAAAACACACACACGCGCACGCACACAGAGGCCACAGTGCAGCGGCGACCACGGCGAACCCCGAATATTATAAACCAGCGTGCGCCGTTCGATGACGAAATCACCCACGCACGAACGGACACACGCGACGTACAGAATAAGGTTTTTTCCTTGTGCTCGTCTCGCGTTACGAGGTGTTTGTCAGAGAGAATTCTTTCTCACGGAAATTCGGAGCAAAATATCCATGACAGTAGGAGCCACTGGGCGTCCATGTTGTAATGAAGAGAGGAGCGATCGGGGCGACATCGCGCACGAGCTCGACCCAACTACAGCGCGGAGCTGCCGCGTGCGGTCGCGGCGCGTGGACGAACTTGCACGAGCAGCGCGAGGCGGCCTCGGTCGGTAAAGAGGTCACGCCATCGAGACCTACTTTTCGCGGGGTTTTTTATCTGTAGGCTTATTATCGTGATTGTTTTCAGTACTTTCATTGGGACCGTTGGATTTTATTTTCATATTTTTTTTTGCGTTATTTTCGTTGGTATATTCAGTTATTTATTTGTTCTTCTTGTTATTGTTTTTTGCTTTTATTGTTATTATTTTCGCGATGAGTGTTAACTAATTTTATTATTTATTGTTTTATTATCGTGATTTTTTTTCAGTACTTTCATTGCGACCGTCGGATTTCATTGTCATATTTTTATTTGGCGTTGGTATATATTTTCGTTGGTATATATTTCTAACAATAAGATCGGGGGAATATACCTTTGTGCGGGCAAAATCAAGAGTCATTTTTGACAATTTATTTGAAAAACGAAACAATATTTTTAAATTCGGGTTTTCATACATGTTAGTATAAGTCTTAAAGTGAAAGAAATTTTTTTTTTTTTAATTATTTTGAAACGAAATAGCTTTAAACGCGTTTTTCTCGAAACTATGTTTTTAGACACGGGCGTATGCGTAGCGCCTCGAGTTTTCAATCGATTGACTTGGAATTTTAACTGTAGCTTCTTGACAACATTTTCTAGTCCAGTACGTCAGATTTTTCAAGAAGTTGAAATTTAAAAATTTTATGATCGATGTTCGACCGATTTTTTACGATTTTTTTTCTTCATATCAACGCCATTCTTTTTTAAATCAATATTTTGAAAAAACCCCTACGTACTCGACTAGTTTTTTCTATCTTAAAATTTAAAAAAACCGAATTTAAAATGATCGTTTTGTTTTTCGTAAATAAATCGTCAAAAATGACTTTGCCCTCACAAAGGTATATTCCCCCTTAAAATAAATGAATAAAAAACATTTTTTTTAAATCGGTAAGTAAAATTTTCCGTCAAAAACCAGCCGTGTTCCTATTTACAAAACGCATTAACAAAAACACATTTACAAAACACATTAACCCCCTTTGAACTCTAAAAGTTTCTGCACAGAATACTTGATCGGAGCAGAATTTTTCGACATAAATCAGGTGTAAGATTAAAATGGACCACCCCGTATACAGCGTGGCAATTATAAAGTGGCGGTGAGTTTTTTTTTAGGATCTGGCGCGGCGATTTTTCGACCCAGAAAAATATATTCAATGATTTTTCGAGTCCTTTTCGAAACAATATATAGGGTATTTTTAGGATCAGTTTATAAGTAGTGTTTGTCAAAAGAATTTGGGCATCCGGAAGAACAATCAAAATTCCATTTTTAGTTCAGCAAAATAAAGATAATTAAATTCCGACTACGATGCACTCTTAAGAAACTTCTTTTCAAAATAGAATTAAATTCCATTTGTCCACTTCAAAGTGCATGTTTGATCACTTTTTTCCCCCTCGATGACGAGATATACGAAAGTAGCTTTTTCTGGAGTGTTTCGTATTTGAAATTTAATTATCTTCATTCTCCTGTGCTCGAAATGGAATGTTGATTTTTTTTCGGATGGCTCAATTTTTTGGCAAATACTACTTGTCGTATTTTTTTCCATGGTGAAATCTAGGCACGAGACCCTTAAAAACCACATGGACACCCCATGAATGTCACCCTGTATATATCGTACCAATGAACGACGATCATTTCCCCTGCAATAATTACGACGATATTTAACAGTAATGTCATTAACGTCAATTATCGTACACCCATTCTCTCCTAACGCGATATTATATTGTTTCCTGCATTCGATATCGAATGCAGGCGCCATCGATAGATAATTTCCCCGATACGATGACAAAAAGATTGAAGGTGAATAGAGAAACCACTGCTTCGATCTGTTTTGAGGAAAGGTCATTAAGCATTGATTAAGGATGTTGAGTTCCTACGAAACATGTTAATGTTAATTGTTCAATAAATAGCTTCTTAATCGTCATGAAATTTTTACACGACCTCCTGAATACTTCGTGTAAAAACATACCAAATTTTCAGAATTCTATCATCATTACTTCAACCTCCTTAAGGGTGGAAATAAAAAATGATAAGAAAATTCTGAAAATTTGGTATGTTTTTGTATGAAGTATTTAAGAGGTCGTGTTAAAATTTCACGACGATTAGGAAGCTCGTTATTAAAAAATTAACATTTTGTTAATAACAATTTTTAAAAGAAATAAAAAAAAAATTTATCAATAAACTTCGTTTTGTTTCCGTTGCTTTCAGTATATTGTAGATATTATAAAATTGCGAGGTCAAAAAAAAAACTTATTGCAAAGTTACATCAGTTTCCATAAAACAACATTTAATTTGTGAATGTTAATTGTTCAATAACGAGCTTCCTAATTGTCGTGAAATTTTTACACGACCTCTGAAATACTTTATACAAAAACATACCAAATTTTCAGAATTTTATCATCATTTGCGATTTGGGACTCAACATCCTTAAAAATCGTGAGAGTGCAAACGAACCTAAACGAGACTGCACATAAAAAATGACGACAAGAACAATATTTGCCATAATAATAAAAAATAATAATAATAATATTAGTGATAAAATATTAAATACAAAATAATACTAATAATAGCAATTCTCATTTTTTCTATTACATTGTTTTATATAATATCGTATTATTCAATATTGTATTACATTATAATTTATTATGGAATAACATATTATTATTACAATTATAATATTTCTTGTTATTGCTTATTAAATATTGCTTTCGAATTATAATACAATTTAATTTGCCCTTTTTTGCCTCGTATTATAATATAACAATAATAATACTAATAATGATAATAAGTAATGTAATTATTGTCATTTTCAATTCTATTATTGTTATATAATAGTTCCTATATTGTTGCTATGCTATTGTATGCCTATTGTATGGCTTTTTTGCCTCGTATTATAATATAACAATAATAATACTAATAATGATAATAAGTAATGTAATTATTGTCATTTTCAATCCTAATATTGTTATATAATAGTTCCTATATTGTTACTATGCTATTATTTTATTACATTATTGTTGTTGGTATCATGAATCTTCCGAAATCTTTGTGGGGATGAGAACGATAACGTTATCGACAAAATACGAAAAACACCCCGATTTTCGAGGGTGCGTTTCACCCCTTAAAATCGTTTTTCCGCCGATTAAAAAAAAGACGTGTCTCTTAGATATTGATACTCTTCCACATAAAAATGTTTCAACAAAATCAGAGGAGGGTACCAAAATGATGTTCCTTGTAAGTTTCAAGTAAATCTGATCAGATATTTATTTCTCCATACAAACTTTGCAATTCCCTTTTCCTCTTGAGGAAAATGGAATTTCCAAAAAACGATGAAATTTCACTAATTGTGTCTAGGGGGAGTAAGGCAAAGTTTCATGTAAATTTGAAGCGATTTTTAAAATTTTCCGTACAAACCTTGCCACCCCCTTTCGTTTAGGGGTTGAATTTTGAAAAACGCTAAAATACGTGTTTTATTATTGGTGTTGAAAAGCCAATACTGAGTTTCGCGTAAATCTTATGGTCAGATTCTTTAAAATTCACATGCAAAGATTGCCACCCTCTTTTTTCCCTCAGGGGTTGAATGTTCAAAAATGCTGAAACACGTGCTTCATTAATTGTGTCAAGAAGCACGAATACCAAATTTTAAGTATATCCGACCAGATGTTCGAAAATTTACATACAAACTTTGCCACCCCTTTTCTCCCCTTGCGGGTTGAATTTCAAAAAATCCCTTTTCATTGGGTACTTACGTCACAGAAGCAACCTACTGTCCAAATTTCATGCAATTAGCTTCAGCGGTTTTGGTTCGGCGTTGATGAATCAGTCTGGACATGTTATTCAATATGTATAGATTACTACCTTTGGCTGTTGAATATTATTTCTTTATTTATTAATGTTTCAAAATGGCGGAGGAATGCCACGGTCTTCTAAACTGCATTTTCAAAACTGGCGTGGTGTATAACTAAAAAACTAATGCAATGATTCTGATGAAATTTCGTACAAATCTTTCTAATCTTATTGTATTAAACATGATCCTAAATGTTTTTGAAAATTTTGACGAAAAGTATTTTTTTATTCCAAAATGAAGCCATTTTTTTCTGAAAATGCAATCTTTTTGTTTCGGTGCGTACCATTTCATCAATTTTCAACATTTCTCTACTTTTCTTGGTTCATATTCTGCGTATGAGTGTTATTGGAAGACAAATCTTCCTTGGTTTTTTTTCCAGAATAATCCCGCCCAGTGTACGTGTCACGCCGTCTGATTAAAGACACTGTTTTAAGGATTAAAAAAAAGAACTCGATGTTATATCCAAAAGTAGTAATAAAACATACCTTAAGTCTCAAAAAGGGTAAACAAATCTTTCCTTATAAAAATAAATCATGAAAATCAGTAATTTTTGCGTCGCCTAGAGGTATCTGCCCCCTTAATTCGCTTATATCGGGCATAAACACAGTTTTAAGGATGTTGAGTCCCAAATCGCAAATGATGATAAAATTCTGAAAATTTGGTATGTTTTTGTATGAAGTATTTCAGAGGTCGTGTAAAAATTTCCCGACAATTAGGAAGCTCGTTATTGAACAATTAACGTTCACAAATTAAATGTTGTTTTATGGAAACTGATGTAACTTTGCAATAAGTTTTTTTTTGACCTCTCAATTTTATAATATCTACAATATACTGAAAGCAACGGAAACAAAACGAAGTTTATTGATAAATTTTTTTTATTTCTTTTAAAAATTGTTCTTAACAAAATATTAATTTTATTAATAACGAGCTTCCTAATCGTCGTGAAATTTTAACACGACCTCTTAAATACTTCATACAAAAACATACCAAATTTTCAGAATTTTCTTATCATTTTTTATTTCAACCCTTAAGGAGGTTGAAGTAATGATGATAGAATTCTGAAAATTTGGTATGTTTTTACATGAAGTATTCAGGAGGTCGTGTAAAAATTTCATGACGATTAAGAAGCTATTTATTGAACAATTAACGTTAACATGTTTCATAGGGACTCAACACCCTTAATGTACATAAATCGTTGCGCTACCTGCTCTCCCTGAATTGTCTGTAACTTGGTCAATTTAAAATATTTCAACTTGACATTTTTTTCACATATTCTTGAATCTGTATACTTTAAGAAAATGCGAAAATATCGATTTTCCGAAGCATCACGGTGGTGTGCCGCCGTACGGGCTAAGCGGACTCGGTCGATAGCAGATTACCAGCTGACAGGATCTCACTCCACGATCAAGAATTATTATAACTATTATTATTATTGTAAGGAAATTTGCAATATAATGTCTGGAAAAATTAATTCATGTATGAAATTATTGTAATTAAGGGGTTAGGCCACAGTAACGCTTATAAAATCGTATGGGAATTTAACAATTTTTTTCCGTATGAAAAAGTGATTTACTCATACAATGAATTACACATCTATTTAGTCTGAATATCAGGCTATAAGGATTCTTTTTTTTTTTATGTACAAAATGTCCAATTACTAATATTTTCTTTTGTTATCTTTTTTCCAAATGGCGTGAGAAATAACTTCTACAATGTTCACTCGATTTACTTCAAATTTCAAAGTTATGTTCCTAATTCCATTTCGCAGAGAATTACTTACGGAACTTCTGATTAATCGAAAACTTTTCATTTTATGAGCAGTTTCATACGAAATTTTTCACTGAAAATTAATTTGTAAGGTTCAAATACCTAAAACTTTTGAATAAAACAATATTTTTTAAATTCTGTACGTACTCCTCTAGGTATTCTAATGTAGATTGACGAGAATTTTTGTTTTTAGTTCTAGGTCAAAAATTGTGAATGCTAAATGTCACGCCGCGGAGCGCCTTGAAAAAAGATAACAAAAGAAAATATTAGTAGTCGGGCATTTTGTACATCGAAAAAAAATGTATATTTTTTCTAACAGCTTGATATTCATACTAAATAGATGTGTAATTAATTTTATGAGTGAATCACTTTTTCATGCGAAAAAAAATTGTTAAATTCGCACGTGATTTTATACCCGTTACGGAAGCCTAACCCCTTAAGGGATTAGGCTTTAAATAAGTAATAAATCAAATGTATTTAAACAGGATTTAAGGCCTTTAAATGGGCCTCAAATAAATGAATAAATAAATACGAGCGGCAGATCAGAAATTCATTGAGATTATTTCTGCTTTCGGAGGCGGCTAGGGCGGAACTCAGGCCCTCGCGATGTATAACTCGTTACGTACAATAGTCATTGCGTGTAATCCGCTAGGAGGATGAGACTGGAATGCTAGATTTGTGAAGCACAATAGCGAGCAATGCATATATAGAGAGAGAGAGAGGGGGAGGGGAAGAGAGAGAGAGAGAGAGAGAGAGAGAAGCAATCTATCCCGTAGGGTAAAGTGCGGCAATTGGACATGTGGATAACGATGGTTATAAGCGTGTTTCGACCGTCCGATTGTCACACGCTGACAAAAGCTCGCCAAAGCTCTGTGCAGGTATCGATTTTGGGCGAGAGACAGCAGCTCTCTGAGACGTTGTTATTCATTGCTCCTTCGACGTGAGCTCGTTGAAATTATATTGCCACATATACGGGATTTCGCTCGCGGTATTCATAAATTTTTGTTATCGATGGTACAATTTCCCGGAGACTTTTGGTACGCGAATTTTTGGGTTGGAATCATTTCAATTTGTGAGTGGGAGATACGTGAAAATTGCTGAATGTTTTTGAAGAATTAAATTCAGAAAAAGAAAAATTTGATTGAGATTTGTTACCGACTGGGTAACCGTCGGTGTATTACCGACCGAGTGATGCCGACTTAGCTTTACTATCTGAGGGTTACCGAGCAAGCGTTACCTACTGAGACTTGCCGACGGAGCGTTACCGACTGAGGCTTACTGAATGAGACTTACCAACAAAGCGTTACGGACTGAGCTTTACCGTCTGAGCCTTACCGACCAACGGTTACCGACGAAGCATTACCGACTTGTTACCGACTGAGTATTGGGGACTAAAATTCTTTACCGACTTGTTACCGTGAGCGTTACCGACTGAAACTTCTTACCGACCTTTTAACGTGAGCGTTACTAACTGACGCGGAAACTTTCTTATTTGCACGTACGAACAATAAGAAGCTCTAAACATGCTTTTTTCAATGAAGACAAAAAAAACGAGAAATGAAGCGACCGTCGATACCGACCGACTCTGGTTACCATCTGGGCGTTACCGACCGGGAGTTACCGTCTCGTCGGTAATAGAACCTGTATTTAAGTGTTTCGAAAGGCGAGCTTGAGTGAAACGACTCTAATTCTATTATAATTCACGTTGAAGCGTTGATTTCAAGTTTTCTTATCGACCGGCACGCTATCTCATTATTTCGTGCTACATTACCGTTATTATCATTATCGTTACTCTCATTACTATACAATATATTATTTCATTCAGTACTCTACCGTTCAAAATTTCATTCATATTACTATATTCTCCATATAACTAAATATGAATCAGTAAACGGTGGTCGGTAAAAATAAGTTCAATAATTTGTATTCAAAGCCGGTCGCTTTTCAAAAAAGAGTCAAGGCATTTACAACCGAAACTGTTATTGTCTCGAAAGATGCAACCACTTTTGAAAACAGTTAAATTCGTGTTACCGCACGGTGGCTGGACCTGAAATAGACGTTTCACATTTTGACGTTTATGAGACACCAGCGACTTTTAATTCGTATTTCGAGCGAGCGCAAGAATTACAATGAAATATTTACGGAGACGGTGATGTCGGAAATTATTGCAAGAAATCGGATTACACGTGTGCGGTTTTACTCGCACCGGGGTTGAGCCGAAAATCGAGGATGCGTAGGAGAGCGCGACACGATTGAATGAAAAATTAAGTACAAAGCTCTCTCATGGATGTTCAATCGATAATGAATAATTGCTCTACGAATGTCGAAACTTCATTTTCCGGGTGACATTTATTCATAGACGACTTGTGCTATTTCGAGTATTTGTCGCATACACGTCCGTCAGCAACGCAACTCGTTTATTTCGGAATGCCACCAGCGCCGGGTTCAAAGTCCTCCGGTCATCCTTTTCGTTCGCTATTGTATAGAAATCCAAAAAATAATTTTCAGATCGCCGGACAATCGATGCGGAATGGAATGCCAATTTGCTCACTTTCCGAAATGAACGTTCCATATTGAAACAAAATGGAATTCGACGGCTAACGAATCGATTGTGACAAATGAAGCGTGACGCGATGAGAAAAAATGCGCGAAAGCAGCGTGTTGAAAAAAAAGAGAAATTACTTTGTTAATTAGGTTTTTTGGTTGTCAAACCGAACAGTTTGACGGGTAATTTGTTTATTTATTTTTCTGGTTGTCTAATTATTTCGCAAATGGAGACATTTTTGTAGATGGGAGGATTCGCGCTGAAAGTGAGGCCTTAAGGTTTAGCGAGATATCGATTGATCAATTATTCATGATCAATAATTGATACTCCTCTCCCAATCATTATCTGGATAAATATAGAGATAACAATAGAAAAGTTTCCACTGATATTAAGGCCTTAAGGGGGCTCGAGAGATCCATTACTCAATAATGGATAATCAATAACTGACTCGTTTTTCCAAATTATTCTCCGAATAAATGTAACGCTACGAATAGAAAACTTGACGACGATATTGAAGGATATTTAAGGGGGATATTTAAGGTATCGATTAGTAGATAATTGATTACTGATAATTGTTACTCCTTTTCAAATTATTCTCCGAATAAATGTAGAGGTAAGAATAGAAAAGTTCCGACCGATATTAAGACCTTAAGGGGGTTCGAGGCATTCATTAGTAATTCATTTATAAGCAATAATTGATACTCTTTTCCAATTTATTTTCAGGATAAATATAGTGGTGAGAATAAAAAAAGTTCCGGCAAACCGAGCGGCCTTAAGGGGGTTCGAAGCATACACTAGTTAATAATTGATGATCAATAATAGATACTCCTGTCCAAATATTTCTCCGTATAATTATAGCGGTGAGAATAGAAAAGTTCCTGCTGATATCAAGGCCTTAAGGGGGTTCGAGGCATTGATTAATCCATCATTAGTAATCAATAATTGATGATCCTTTCCAAATTATTCATCGAATAAATATAGCGCTACAAATAGAAATGCTCACGCCGATATTGAAGCCCTAAGGGGGGAGATCCCTTCATAACATAAAGAAGAGCTTCGGACCGAAAATGAACTCCATGAGGAAGCTGAGGGACAACGTCATGGCCCGAGAATTCCATATTAATAATTAGGACTATTTAGTCACAAAATATTTGCGTTTCACGCGTTTTCCTAAAAACCACTTTTTCGTAAACCTCGTGCAAGATAACACAAAAGCTATCCAATCGATCATTTCGAAATTCCGCCCGCTTCTAGATAGCATAATTACCGTCCATGTGAACCTCAAGGTTATTGAAAATTTCTTTCAAAAAACTATTTTTTCATTAACTACTATGATAGTAAAAATTACACGAAAAAAGGACCATTTTTTCAAACACGTACAATTTTTCGAATTTTCACTTCCCTTTCAATTTTTTAGGTTCAAATGGAGCGTGAGAGTCTTGTAAATCTAAAACTGTTTGGTCTTGACAGTTCAGATCAACGCACCGGACACTCGGCTGTACGCCGTGGAACAATTCAGGCGGCAACCTTCCCACCAACCGCCGCCACTTTCAGATAACTAAAGAAAAATTAGGTTCGGAAAAAAAATGCAATAATATGTACATAAAATTTCAATTATTGAGGCTAAACAGTTTCGACACAAAAAAATCTTGGAAATTCGCTTATTTTCGGCTGTCTGAGGAGGCGCCCCCCCACCCGCCCCTTCGAAGGAATTCGAGAAATCGATTAATCGATAATTAACGATCAACGATTGGTACGCCTTACCAAATGATTCTCCGAATAAATATAGCGCTACAAGTAGAAAAGTTCCCGTCGATAACGAGGTCTTAAGGATGTTGAGTCCCAAATCGCAAATGATGATAAAATTCTGAAAATTTGGTATGTTTTTGTATGAAGTATTTCAGAGGTCGTGTAAAAATTTCACGACAATTAGGAAGCTCGTTATTGAACAATTAACATTCACAAATTAAATTTTGTTTTATAGAAACTGATGTAACTTTGCAATAAGTTTTTTTTTGACCTCTCAATTTTATAATATCTAGAATATACTGAAAGCAACGGAAACAAAACGAAGTTTATTGATAAATTTTTTTTTATTTCTTTTAAAAATTGTTCTTAACAAAATGTTAATTTTTTAATAACGAGCTTCCTAATCGTCGTGAAATTTGAACACGACCTCTTAAATACTTCATACAAAAACATACCAAATTTTCAGAATTTTCTTATCATTTTTTATTTCAACCCTTAAGGAGGTTGAAGCAACGATGATAGAATTCCGAAGATTTGGTATGTTTTTACATGAAGCATTCAGGAGGTCGTGTAAAAATTTCATGACGATTAAGAAGCTATTTATTGAACAATTAACGTTAACACGTTTCATAGGGACTCAACATCCTTAAGAGGATGCGAAAAAAAAGTAACGATTGGTCGATTCGTACTGGCATTTGTTTACCGATAAATTGCATCGGACAAGGCCGTAATGGAACAGCATGGAGCATTATAGTTTGAATGCCTGAGCAGGGGGTGGGGGAGGTCGAGGGTGAGCAATCCTTGGGCAATATCTTCGGTACGACGGTCCTGGGGGGTGGCGTTGAGGGAAGGGGGTGGAGGGGGGAATCGAAATCGCTGGTAGCCATGGAAACTGCCGGGCTGTCGCGCACGCCGTTTACCGCTGCCAACTTGATAAATCGTATGATCGAATTTCCCACTATTTCATCAATAGTCAACCGTGGTGCGCGCTTCTAATAATATTGATAGTCGCGCGTCAAAGACGATTTTTTTTTCTCGCCGATCTCCACTTCGCCATCCTCCCTTCTCGTTTACCACCCCTTGCCAAGCCCCTCGTGGTGCAAACAAGAATAACCCTGTCAAATATTCATAATAATTGTCGCCTCGGTTTTCAGCACCCCCCCCCCCTGCCCATCCCACCGCCACCGCGACACCCTGCCACGTGAACGAACAAAATGTCGCTTTTAATATTTATACGGTGGTTGAAAAAATAAACCATTGTACGGCGAAACGTTTACTCGTCTCCACGATCGACCACGTATTAACAACGATATTTATATACAAATATTTGAATATTTTTCGAAATGATTCACGATCCAAGAGAATTGGAATGTTGGGAATGGACTTCGCGAAATATCGAGCCGTTTTTTTTCGACATATATATAGGCTATTTAATTTTTTTTTTTTAGGTTTAGGAAGTAGTAGTGGTCTTTAAAGTAATGGAATATTCCCTTGACAACGTCGTTGTTTTTATTACACCTTGTGAGACATTATCGTTGATCTTAAAAATATTAATTTTTCTTTTTTATTCAAACAATGGATTTAGTATATTTTTTTAAAGTAATCGATTGTAGTAAAAAAAAATGGTTAAGGGGGGAAATCACAGTGAAATTTGCAATTTTTCGAAAAAAAAAATTTTCGCTCAAAAGGTGCTTTAGGGTCTTAAAAATAATATACCAAATGATGGAATACGGCAAAAGTGTCCGAGTGCCCAAATTTCTTGCGTTGAATACAACGCTTTTTCACGACGCTTCACTTTCGTGCATACATATATAACATAAATAGTGATAAAAAACAGTGATATTTGTAAATCATTGTCATTATGAGTGACACATCGTCGAGTCGTGTTAGAAAAGCGACGAAAAAGGATACTGCGTACGAAAATCGACTGTACGGTGCAGGCATTGCAGATTAGAGGTATATGAAATTTTCATATGGTTTCTCAGTACTTAAAACTTTAAACGCGTTTTTCTCGAAACCACTTTTTTTGAGCTCGCCGAAGACATAACTCGAGCAAATCTTTACCGATCGACTTGAAATTTTGACAGTAGCTTCGAAACATCTTTCTCCACGGAGCTACGTAGGATTTTTTATTTTATATGGCTTAGTTTTTTTTATCGACGATTTTATGGCGTTTTTTTGTTAAAAATTTAACTTTATTTTCAAACATGCACCATTTTGCGAAAAATCAATATATCGAAAAAATCCTACGTAGCTCGCTAGCTGTTGTTATATGGAAACGAAAAAAAATTCGTTTTTTCTTCCAGGTCAAAAATTAAGGATTCTACGTCTTCGGCCATCGACACGCTTTCAAAAATAGGCGCCTTGGGGCATATGCTGCGCAGCAGCCATTTTTAAATATTTTTTATTGAAAAAATTACATTTTGTACTTTTTTAGTATTGCTATAAAACCTACTTTACAGATTTTCGATTGATACTTTTATTCAGCCAAAATTAATTCCCGAAAATATGCCTATTTTTTTGTGTGCTACTGTGATTTCCCTCCTAAATCTTCGAGATATATAGGATATACAGGGTGTCCTGTAATGAATGGATAACCCTGCAACTGTCGATAGGTCAGATCATGTCCTACTGTATGCTGAAATTTCAGTTTAGTGAAAGTTTTCGAGATTTTGGGCTTTATGTTATTAAGGGGCCAGTCCACTTTGAAAATTTCAAAAAATCGATTTTTTTTACCGTTTTTGAAAGTACATACATTCAGAAATATTGGATTTCGTACGATGCAGGAATTGCCGATTTAGTTTAGGTAAGAGTTTTTCATAGTATAAACTGCAAACGCGTTTATCTCGAAACAACGTTTTCAGCATCTAGCTCCATCGTATCTCTAAAACTAACGAACCGATTCTATTGAAATTTGAACCATATATTGTAAAAATAATTTCCAACAAGACAACCCTCGATGGCTTTAAAATTTCGATTTTTACTCTTTTTTTTGCGAAAAACTGCGAAAAAACGCGTTTTTTTTTTCCTTTTTCGTTTTTCATCTGCCATTCTTTTATTTTTTGATAAAACTTTATATCCGAGGGTCATTTTGTAGCTGGCGTCATACTGCATCTAATGGACATTGATTTTTTTTTGTTTCAGACAAGTCGTTGCCGAGTTGTGATGGAGATACCTAGCCCACCTATTTTTGAGGCGTTACGTTAAACTATAGTTTTTGTACTTAAAAATGGATAAAAATGAATTAAAATTTTTTTAAATGTATTTCAAGACCCTATTTATCAAGCCCAACAACTTTTATATTCATATCTTTTATAAAATCCTTCAAAAAAATTGGCAAAATAGCCTTTTTTCGTGGCTCCAAAATCGACTGGGCCCTTAAAAAAAATCCGCTTTTCGTTTGTCGCATGCCATTTCTACAAATGATATGAATCGACAATAACTAAGCAACTTTTTAAAGTAATGAGCACGATATTATGCGTAGAATATTTTGTTCACACCGCAGGGTATCAAAGTCAGATTTTCAAATTGGTTTGTTTGAGAATTCTGCAGTCTTATGCAGACTTTTGCAATCTTATGCAGAATTTTTACAAAAAATTCCCGTAACATTTAAGGTTAAAAAGAAGACTTTTCTAGATAATATTATTACAAGTAACCAAGAGTATTTTTTTAAAACCGGGTCGAAAAACGTCATCGATGCAAAATAATTAATGTAAAAGGAAAGGTAGGTGCATTTATGTAAACACCCTTAAAAAGGGTATACAAGGTACTAAAGACTGCTGCTATACATACATACATACATATATATATACTCTAATTGAAATTTACTATACAATGCAAAGAATACAATATTTACTATACAATACAAATAATACAATAATTTGAAAAAAATAATACTTTATAATACTATTAATACTAAAAATAATTCTGTAATATTATATGTATATATATATATATATATATATATATATATATATATAATATAGAATTATTTTTAGTATTTATAGTATTATAAAGTAGTATTTTTTTCAAATTATTCATATATTATATGCATCTCGAATATCACCGAATATATATATATATATACGTTGATATTCGACTCAGGCTGATCGAGGATCCACAAAAATTACACTCTTACTGTTTGAATTGTTTGGTAATGTTTGGTCTTTTTCGTTGAGAAAATGAATCAGTATGCAATTGTTTTTGTCGAAACTTCGTGAAAGTACAGGAAGAAGGCTACAAGTAGAAAAAACAAATATTTTTTCGTTCATTTGTGATTATGAAAAGAAGGAAATAAATTCGTGATTAAATGCCTGCGTAAAATTTGGGAATTGGCTTACTTATTATTCATTTCCAAGTCAAAAAATAAATGAACGATCACTATTCGAATAAATGATAAAAACAATGGGAACAAATGTTCAGTTCGATTCAGTCAATTTTTAAATACTCCGTTTTCGCTGATCCGTTCGTAACCATTCGTAGGTGCAGTAGAGCCCTAATATTTCAATGAATAACTGAAATCACACCGAATAAATAATCAGTTGGATTTGATTCGTTTTTCCTTACCAATTAAAATCATGGGTAAATATTTGAGAGAATTTGACATAAATTCGATATAAATTTATATACATTCATTTTAAATCCAATTTTCAATTAATAATGAATACGATGAATAATAATCGATGTGCACCCAATTTCTCGCCGACGTCGATGACAGCCGCGGTAAAGAATTTTCCGTACCGATCCGGCAACAAATACTACGACCTTCCATATCGGATTTTGGCTCGTGCTCCGAAACGTTCATAGCCGGCCATTGTCCGCACTTTGAGTGTGGGCGCGATGCGGCACGGTAATCATCGTTTTCAACGACCTCGCTCTTACTTCTGCGCCCCATTTTTTCCATACCCCAACGACCGTTCAACGACAAACCACCCCCGCCCCCTCCCCGCCCTTACACCGTGAAAACAGAAACGAAAAAAAAAAAAATCGAATACCCGGCAATGAGTAACGCCATGTAAAGAAAGAGCGAGAGAATTAAAAAACAAAAAATGAAAAAACGAGAAAAAAAAACGAAGGAAAAGAAACACCCAAAAAGGGAATATCGAGTGCGCTATACGGGAACGGATAGTTCGCCCCGGTTATTCCGATATCATCGGAAATTTCGATGGAAAAAAATGTCTGCGTACACGAGCGGTATGCGAGAGGCCATGCAGACGAGAATGTGTGTGCACAAGGATCGCTGCCCTCTGTACCGTGACTGATCTGTGTGAATATATATATATATATATATATATATATATATATATATATATATATATATATATATATATTTACACTATATATATACTATATAGTATATATATAGTATATATATATAGTGTAAATATATATATATACTCTATACTCTATATATATACGTGTGTGAAAAATGAATAGATGTATGAACGAATAAATCTGTATGCGTGTACTTATGCATGTATGTATGCGCGGATCCGCGATCGATTGAGTTTTTTTTCGAATATTCCTCCATTTGGCCCGTGGCCACTATGAGTGCGTATGAAAAACTTTCTCGAACGGAACGAGGAGACGCAAAAATTACATTATGCGAAATCGCTCGCTTGCACGGAGTTATACATACATATATCTACACACACTATTTTTACTATATATATATATATATATATATATATATATATATATATATATATATATATATATATATATATATATATATTACGATTACGGTCTACGTACGTGGAGGGGGGGGGGGTCGAGGTTTGCGTTACGTCACGATTTTAGAACTGTCAAAAGTAGCAAAATTTCTCTATGTTCAAGTTTTTAAATTTAAAACTCATCGTTCTGAACAGATGAAGTGGAAGCTCTTATTATTTTGAAAAATATAATGAGGATGAAAAACCGTCATGTCGCCCGCGACTTGATACTTTAATGTACCAATTTTCTAGAAAAAAAAAACATAACTTTATATCAAGAAAAACATAACGAAAACTTTGATCCCGATTTTCTCGAAACTACTTTTTTCGACCTTGTCTCAGTGAATATTCAAAAACTTGTCAACCGATTTTCAATTTTTAAAAAACATTTTTGTAATATCCGTGACTAAGGTTGTACGTAGCCGATTTTTTAAATTTTGATCATTACTATTTTTAAAGATTGCTTGAGTACAAAAAAGGGCCTTGAAGATATGAAAGAATGTCCGAACTGTCGGCATTTTGTAAAAAAACCAAACGATAGCTACATTTGTATAGATATCGATAAATTGTTGACTTTTTATTTCCAGATAACCTTGCATAAATATATCGATGGGACAATGAAGAGAATTTTCTGTCGTCGCCAAATCGGGTAATTAAAAAAAATTAATAAAAATTGGTACAAAACTAGATGAATTTATTCTTCATAAAATGAGTATAAACCCGATCCTTTCATAATTAGTTATTTCTTTGAAAAAAACGCATTTATTGATGACAAAGCACCCGTTACGTAACGGTAGAGGTATGGGGGGGGGGGGGGGTTCAGGCCAGGCGTTACGGTCTGTTACGTGGGGGGGGGGGGATGGGCAAATTTTGCTTCACGTAATTTATTAACGCCCCCTATCCTACGCACGCTGCCACTATGCGGCCGAATTCTTTTGGCATCTTGAGCACAGATATGGCATAAAAGACAAAAGTATTTCCGGCTGTACTTCCGAATAGCTGTAACCTGTGATTTACGTACCGTTTTGCACACATCTTTCGTTTTATAATACAAATCACTGTTAAAATGTATTTTTTGTGCTTCTCAGTCTTTTTGTACCATATAATAGTGATTTATACAATATCATATGATACGACCTGCTAAATGCATAGTAATCTGTGTCCTACAAGAACAGAAGGTAAAGTAAAAGAAGAAGTGTTGAACCGATTACTCATTTTTGCAAGGCAACAAACATGGATCATCCGAAACAAAAAAATCAAACGCTTTTAGATTCAGTATGATAATGGCTATAGCGCATATCATACAATTTTTTATATATGCAAAAATAACAAAATGGCGGCCATTTTTTGAAAACCAAAAAAAAAACGGGTTTTTTTCACCATTTTTTGCAAAAAAAGTAACCATCAAAATTCGAAAAAATCCTTGATATGCTCCATAGCTATAGTTGTAAAAAATATCTGGTTAAAATTTCATCAGTTCAGTAGTTTCGAAGATTTTATTAATAGCCGTTGAAAAACGTTGTTTAGAGAAAAACACGTTTAACGTTTGTTTGGGTTACATAAATACGTAAAAACATTTGTTTTGATGTATTTCGAAAGTGTACTTATTATGTGCAACAACTTTTATATCAATATCGATAATATACACCTATCAAAAATGTCATGAAAATATACTTTTTTTAGCGTCTAATGTAAGATGACCCCTTAAGCTGCTGCTGCTCGAACTAAAAATGATCCACATCTACGCTATAAGTAAATTTTACTATAATTTTTTTCGAATATTCACTTTTCACAAGGTCTTCTAACAAATAATGCTCGAAAAACGTTAATGTGAACCATATGAATTGTACAATCTTTAGAAGAATAGTAGAACATCGATTGAACAATACCTAACACATGATTGATATTTGTACGGCGATTTTGTTATAGCACTGTATAGAACAATCATTTCGAGGATAACAGATAGTCAAACAGGCCACAAAATCACATGTTTAGGTATACTTTTCGCTTATAGGCGTGTTCACCATATTATGATTGCGGTGTTAATAGACCATAACGAATTTTACTATCCCCTCTTATACCATGTGCGTTTGTTGTAAATACCATGGACTTTTCTCTCAGTGTACCGATAAACGCTCATAACTCCCTCAGTTTTGAACGGATCGGCTTGAAACTTTCAGAGCATATTTTCGGAATGTTATTTTTTGAAAATCCGTTAAGAACCAATAACCGTTATTTTCAACAATTTCAACTAGTCCCTCAACATTATATAC
>OX632364.1:36252709-36310209 GCA_951751655.1 Ophion costatus | reverse complement strand
AGTATTTAGCGTTGTCCAACCGTTGCTGTCGCATGTGAAACGCATGACAGGGTGTAATTGATTAGCACTGATAACTTCAATACCCAACCGCACACTTTTTGTCAAGCAGTTGTTGAGATTATGGGATATTTGTAGTAGCAGCGGGCACGGTTTATAGCAGCGATTATCGGAAGCCTCGTTTGCCATGGCTGCTCTGGGTCGACTGAATCACGCGAGTGAGATGTCGTTGTCTTTCGCGGGAACTGCAGACGCTGCACTATTCGGCGGCTGGCTTGAATTCCAGAGTGTTGAAATCGTCCCCGAAGAACTCCATGAGAAGATTATTCTCGTGCGCAGCCGTCACCATCTGTCGGAACAGCGTTTCGTTTTCCAGAACTTTGGTGAATCTGGATGGTAGAAAGCACGCGAACTCCCTGTCCACTTCAATGATGATTCTGGGCCCGAAGCGTGTTTTTACTGGCCGTACATCGGAAATCTTGTAGTCGGTTTTTAGCGAAAGTTCCGACAGTTTTTTCGTCGGCAGGAAGCCCGACAACTTTCCGATCTTGTTGATTTGGGAAAAGTCCATCGCTGATATTGAGCTTTTGAATTTCACGGGTTAAAATTTGTAACTCTGTTCTTCTCTGAATGAGTATTTGAAGAGCAGCTAAGTTTTGCAAGAATGCTTCAACGCGAACTTTTAACTCGCACCGCTTCCTCTGCATATGCTTCTGCTGTTGCCGCCCGAGAACAATTAACAATGCGGAACGACTGATCCCTTGTATCTCTGCTACACCCTCCCACCATACCCGCAGCTTCCCCCACCGCGTTTCGCCAAGAGTCGCACAAAACAAAATGGCTGATGTCGAAGAGCGCCAGGCGGAGCCTCTAGCAAAATTGCTGACGATGTCGTTGCTATGCGTCGCTGAATAAAGTTCGAGACACAGAGAAATATTCCACGTGTCATCATTTTATTGAACGGTTAGCGATTACGGGAGCAGCAGCCCTGTACACAATGTAAACTTTTATGATTGAAGGAATTGCTGCCTCCTGCAGGCAGACCCTTATTGAACATTTTACGCGTAGCTTTATTCTGCTTATGGCTAAATGTCTTGTAGTAGTCGCCAACTATTTTATCGTTGCGTGATAGATCATTTGAAAATACGCTTCTAAACTTATGCATACCGAAGCCAGTACACATATAATGAAGAAACATAATGCAATACTGTCCGCAGCACTGCGAATCCGCAGCTTGAAGCTGATCAGTGCTGTATCGGAAGAGTTTACAGTTTCCTCGGAGTCGACGGAGATGCTGCGGGATGATTGGTGGTAGTCCGTAGCTATCGAAGTACCATCCGTGTCCCTCTCGATCGACATACATGGCGATCCAGTGGGTACCGGGCTGTTTATATCCATCAGTATTCGCGACAATAGCCGTTGGTTTTGTCCAAAGTTTTGGTAAGCGATCTGCGGGGTATACGCCAACAGCGTGATTTTTTATATCACGTAGAGAGTCGAGGATTTGAAGGCTGTTCATAGCAGGGCTCGCCGCAGGGCAAACCAACCGATAACGCTGTTGTTGTCCTATATTCCCATAGCGACTCGCGACGTTCACTCTGACAGAGCAGCGTTTTAATCCTCATCACATTATCCAGGGCACACTTATACGATTGATTTTGCCGTATCGCGGCGTGATATGAGCAATGTGTACCGGCCCCCGGAAGATGCTGAAATGAGATATTATCCTCATCCTCCTCCAAATTTATAATATAGTAGCCGGTGAGTTGCGCTAAATAGGACGATTTAGCGACACCTCGTACAAATATCCGCGTAGAATCGGTAGCGATTGCCCTCAAAATTCTCTCAATACAGCGTAATGGTATATGACCCTCGAACCATTTTATACCGTGATGCTCCCGCGTCACCCGTTCGTTCGTTCTTTTCACATCCGACGGTAATTGTCTGTATGTGTGAGGTGGAGCGACGATCCAATGATCGTGCCACGATGAATCGATTGACGCAACAGCCACTTCTTTCGGTATAAAGTTGTAGTGCTTATCCGTCAAGCCTTGTATGTCTATCGCGATACTCATGATGGTTCTGCTGTGAGTGCTCTGCTCGAACTGGAGAGCTCAACCGCTGAAATCTACAATAACTTGCCGGGAAGCATCAACCTCCACCACGTTATCATATTCCGCATACACGACACAATTTACCGTTGAAGTTATTGCCTCGCCGAAGCGTACTTCGAGCCTCACGCTACCGTGTTTCACCAAATTCCAATGACTGTTACTGTTCGCCGAAAGATCGGGCGTTAGATCAAACGCAAAAAGACAATAGCCCCAGGGATACGCTGTGCGAGTAATTGAATTACCCTGATTGAGAAAGTGAATGCCAGTCCCTGAGAATAATGTATGATACGCATCCACATATAGATGCGTGTCGTCAAAGTTAGGCTGGAGTGCTTTCGACGGTATCTGGACACCGTCAGCATATAACGCGAGATAATTAATTTTATAATTCTGAAAGTTAAACGGGTTCAACGCGCGGTTACCGTTGAATGCTTTATTATCGACAAACCCTATAATTATGCGCTTAGGCAGTTGGCCCAGTATAACATTGTCCAAAGTATCGCCGTGCACTCCTGCATGCATCGATATAGACTTAACCTCGACACGTGTCAAAGGATATTTTGCTGTAGATTTTGATAATGCTCGCGCGTGAGCTAAAAGTATACCAGGGGCAATTTTAGCGCGGCGTACGAGAAGCGATGCCTCGGTAATATGCATGCTGAAATCTTTCGAGGAAGTCATAAGACAGAATGCGTCGCTGGTACGTACAAGGCGTAATCGCATCTCCACGCCGTTTATAAGAAAGCGCTCTTGATTGAAAATATCGCAATGGAGGTGGCCGAGGAGATCGATCTCATTGCGCCCATTGAGGACCATTCGACGATTAGCAAGGCCTGCATTAGCTTCTGCTACATCGTCCATTTTACCGGCCGTATCACTGTACCACAGGCAACTTGAAAGATGAGAGCTTTTCGCACCCTGCCCATAATTTAATAAGTTTTCAATGTAGGCCCTGTATGCATAAGCATTATTGGGTGGAGATACGAGCTTCTGATTGAGAAATACATCGACTTGATTGAACAGCGAATGAAGTAAATTATTGACGGGCCCCACTCTAATGGTAGGGTCGGGTTTCACTGCACTCGAGCGTATTTGGACACGTATGCTTAGCATGGTATGAGCAAGATCGATGTATTCGTCACCTTGGCCAGGTACCACAAATTCTATTGGTGAATCATCCGTCAGAGATGAGATCGGTTTATAGTGCACCCATTGCGTTCCCTCGATGGTTGTTTGAGTCGGCGGTAGTGAGAATAGTTCCAACTCAGACTTCAAACACTCACACGAATGGGCATGCAAGAACGCCATTTTCACGAGAAGATATCTGACACTGTCCTAGCTCGCGACTTCTTCTTCTTCTTCTTCGGCGTTCTCTTTCTAACTGTTCTCTTCTTTTTTTTAACACAATTTGTACGTTTTTTCTTCAACGCGGCTGTTTTCTTTTTTAGGCCGATCCTACGCGCGCTGTAGTTACTGAGCGAATGCGCAAGCTTGTGAATTTTCGAGGCCTTATATCCTGAGCCCTGCATAAGACTATTGAGTTTTTCCTCAGCTTTTCGCTTCAAATTCACACCCGATTCGCGCAAACGCGATTTGAAGGCTTCCCTAGGCTGAATTCCTGCATCCATTATATCGCTCGCCACATTAAGGCCTGACCGTATAGCCTCTTTGCCGACAACTCGCGCCCCTTGTTTTAAGAGAGGTAAAATGCGCCGGAAAAGGCCGCCAAGGAAACTGCCGATACCGTGACCCCTCTGGTTCGGTGACCCTATGTATACTTGGCTAATTCCCCCGTACCCTGTTCTACCTGCGCCTACTTGTGCGTCAAAGTACGCATCGTAGTAATTCATGTTGCTCTCTCTCTCTCTCTCTCTCTTTCTCTCTCTCTCTCTCTCTCTCTCTCTCTCTCTCTCTCTCTCTCTCTTTCTCTACCGCAGCTAAGCTAGGCGTTTGAACTGGAGTGTCACGGTTAGCGTTCCACCCTCGAATGGCATCCAATGCCCGAATTCATCTCTTATATCGATATCTATCGATTGAAAGCTGGTACGTAGAAGAGGTATGTACCGCGGTGGCGAAAAACTTTTGATTTTCACAGAGCCGTAATTATAATTATTATCAATGTCAAAGGGAACGACACGTAATAACGGCGCGTGTACATCGCCGGTCATGTAGGACTCGCAAATATCCGTATAAACAAATAGCATATTGGGTATACCGTTCATGAGACTAGCCGGCTGCGGCGCAATATACTGATTCGCTACCACAAGACCCGTACTATGAGTGAAGCCTAAAATTTTGTTAATTATGGGGGAACAGTGGAAAGCGTGTTCTAGATTTTTGCACTCGGTGCAGACACGCTCTACCGAGACATAGCCGTTAAGAGTATGCTGAAATTTCAAATGTCCTGCGATACTTTGAATTTGGTTAATTGCTTCGAGTAGCGTGGAGACGCTACGGTATACCCCAGATGGTACGCAAGCACGCTCGTTTTTAAAATCGACATTGGCCTCAACGCCCGGGATCACTGCGTTCGTCACTAAGCTGATAAAGTTTGTTTCACCTTCAGGCGGCACGTGTAGAACAGTCATCGGTATGTGTATTTCGGCTAAGGAAACGCCCCATTTACCGCGTAAATTTACACTTTGTGGCAAGTGTGTGGTATATTGCGTCGTCCTGTTATTAGGGTAGTACTTCATGCTGCTATTGCTAGGTAAAACTACAAAAAACTCGGTGTCGCTCATAGCGTCTACTTTTTCTTTCCCCACCTTTGGACTCTAGATAGCTCGGGTTCGTAAAAAATGCCGTCAATCTCCTCGTCGTTGAGATCATGCAGAACGTACACGATAGGTCGGCTGCTCACGGATATACGATGTATCTTAAACAGCTCACTGCTCCAGCCGCTCTCGTATCCTTTAGCAAAGGCAGCCTTCGCGCTACTGATGCGGACAATATCGCCCAGCTTATATTTAGGAGGTGACCGCTGTACAGGATGCTGTTGTTTATATCGCCGTATTAGATTATCGCGCGCTTTGGCAGATGTAAGCAACGTCACAGATGCGGGCGTCATTCTAATGCCACTATGTATCGTACGATTGTATGCGGAGACTATATTCTGCAAAACGTCGATATAACGTTTTTGGCGCGAATACGTGAAGTATCGCCACATTCTTTCTTTCAACGTTCGATTGAAGCGCTCTACAACAGCTGCTTTTACGTCAGGGTTGCGGCTCGCCCGAAACTGAATATTATGCTTCTGTAAGAAAGTCTGAAAAACTGACCCTGTAAATTCCCGACCCTTGTCCGATTGTAGGCAAACGGGAGATCGGCCGTTTGTGCTTTTTAGCGAGAGGATACGAGCCAGAGCGTTAGCCACTGTTAAAGCAGTCTTGTCGTACAACGGTTCAACCCACGCGTACTTACTGAGCACATCTATGACCACAAGAAGATAGGTATAGCCATCGTTATAACTTTTGAGTGAACGAAGGTCTACAAGATCAGCCTCCCAAACATCGTCAATGTTCTGCACATTGTAGATGCGCCGGGGAAATCGCCGGCGTATCGCTCTATGCCGTGTGAAAGCATCCTGTGCTTCGAGCCACTGTATCGTTTTTTCTGGGGAGATTTTCTTTTTACGACCTACGCGTAACAGTTTAGTAGCACCGGAAAAAGACGCCTCATTTGAAGGATCAAAGTAAATTTTTTCAAGTGTTTTCATACTGACAGTTTGAGAGAGGACCAGGTGAGTCGCCTTCTCTTACCCCTCCCGCTCTGCGCGGCTAATTTGTTGCTCTCGCTACCGCTGTAGAACTCGGAATGACTGGTATCGCTAAGGTCCTCGTCGTCACCGTCGTCATCAACGTCGGTGGTGCTGTTACCGTGGGGTGAGCGTAATGTTGAATTGGCTTGCGTTTCCAGCCATAGTTCGTCATTTCCGACAAATTCACGAGGTGCCTGTATAGCCCTTAAAAAATTTGCAAAGACTCTACGGCCCGTCGGTTTGGCCATCTTTCTCGCACGCATTGCGTCATTCACAAGATCAACAATATTTGAATGCTTGATTGTTTCTCCATTGACAGAAACCACGCCAGCTGCATCCCAAGAAAAATCTGAGGACGGCGCATCATGTAGGCGCCGCAATAAGAGTTTCGCTTTACTGCGGAATTTCGCAGGTACACTCTCAACGATAATGGAATCGTTCATTCGGGTTTCTGCTGCTACTGATGCTGATGTTTCCGTGGGGTGCGTGTCTTTTTTTTGTTCCTTCACAAGATCATGATACAGCTGTGCTCGTTCGCCATCGACGAAATGTAGATAACGCTGTAATACGCGCAAATACGCTAGCCATTTTTCTCGCTCGTCGCCATACTCGTTAGATTTCAAAATTTCGCTCATCTCCATATCAAGACGATTCAGAGTCGCCGTAATTGTTTTCTCCGCTTGGCTCATCGGTCGTGCCTCACTATCGCTGACGCTGCGTTTTTGGGAATCTAGTTGTAATAGACACTCCTCGGGCACCAGAACCATTTTCCTGGCATGCTCCATTATTTGACAATTAGATTTGACAATATGGTACCGAGGATTGGGGCAAGCAGCAGGGGTAAAAATCCGCCGCTTTGAATGACAAATTTCTTCTTACTTTTCCAGCAGCCTCTATTTGCCGCTAGGCGCCTGAGAAGAGGCACGTGGCGGCGCAATTTTTTCCGCTGGTTGGCTTTGAGAGGAATATTACCGCGAAGAACGTTTAAAGCGCACTCGCAAATGCAGCGTATTATACGAGAATCCGCTTTCCGCAAAATAGCCTCACGCTGTTCTTTGGTGAGATATTGAAGAGCGTTCAATATCGCAACGCTCTTCTTGCAAAGAGACGATCCGCTGCGTGCCATCACAGGCGTAGAACTGGCAATTCTCCATATGTGTCACCGCTTTTTAATTTCTTTCGCGGTACGTAAACGAAATGGCGTGTATCATCAGGGAAAATACATGTGCGGTATCGGCAATTATCGGGTGTTGATTGCTTCAGATCTAGTAACAAATAACCGTGCGGTTTAGATGTTGCGTCGTAATAAGCCTCCTGTAGAAATCGTGGATTTTCGGGACATATTTGGCGCGCCAAGTGCTGTATTTGAGCACGATCGCGAGGGTTTTTGAAGATAACGATATAATTAGCATTCAAAGAGATGTCCCGCTGGCCTTGGCCCTGATGAAACAAATTTTGCGTTATAAAAATAACGCTCAAGTTCTTATGATGACTGCCTTTGGTGAATAGATCGACAACGGCATTGCTCGATGCTTCACGCATTAGATCATCGATAATTAAGAGCTTCACGCGGGGGTCGTTTGAGTAATCGGCAGTCTGGGGTAATCCTTCGCGAAATTCTATAGCATCACCGTACCCCGTATATGCTGTCTGCCACTCGGAATAATAAAATATTATTCTCTCGAAACGTTCGCTGTTCATACGCGTGATACATTTCAGAAATTTTTTAACAAAATACGTTTTACCGCAGCCTGTCGGCCCGCAGATCATAGAAGTCCAGGGATGTTGCCACCTCGTGTCCATAGCGGTAAATGAGGAAATTTAGGCTCAGTGCAATATTAAATAAGATTTTCGGGTTTTTACGTAAAAAATATATTTCCAGTATATTTTACAAATGGCGATAACCGTAGGGAAGCGATCCATACCGGCCGTCACGTCTTCGCTTAATGCTCGACGGCTTGCACGTTTTTGTCTCACCTCGCGTGACAACATGGTGAAGTTCTGTACGTCTAATGGCGTCGTATCTCAGTACAATAGGATCCTCTCGCTCGTCCACGATGAAGGATCGTACGGACTCATAGTTTATTAACGCATTGTTTGCAAAATTAAGCGTGATACCCTTAACTTTGCAAACCTCGCTCTCTGTCCCGTCAGGCGCACGCACGATGAATGCATAAAATTTAGGGCCGCCGGAAATGAAACTTCTTATGTAGCTGCCCTCGCCATAGGTGGTTAGCTCGTTAGTTAAATCGCCAAGCAACTGGCCTATCGGGGGCTCGTAGGCTTCAGATTGTTCTCTCGTTACATAAATTACGGAGTCGGTATCGCAGTACAACGCACGTCTTCCCAGACGTTCCAGGTAACCATACAGTTTTAAACGCGCTTGTGCTGTGGTGTATGCAGCTATTACGGCGTTAGCTATACTTGAGGGTACCACAGCCTCATCGGTTTTAATATAATTGACGTAAAGAATTTCATTGTTCACCGGCAGCATACCTGTAATATCGTATTCTGGATTAGTTAATAACTCCATAAGTTTTTTGCGTGTTGATACTACGACTGTTTGCGGCAGGTTTTCGCGTTGCCCGAATTTTCCCCAGAACGAATTCAGACATAGTTTGGCGACTGAGCGTAGGCCGGGGTTTTTGGTTATCGACTGACGATTCAAACGAACCCCCTCTGATTGTTCAAAGCCAGCGATATAACGCTCCTGGGCTGATTCATCGCCCAAACAGTTCTCAGGCCAGCCGCTCGCCTCCTGCTTGATCTTCAAAAAGGTGTTAATGTACTCGACGAATAAACCTCCCGATTGCGTGTCACGGCTGAATTGCGTTACTTCGTATTGCCAGATTTCGGCAATGTGGAGTATCGTGTAACCGCATGAGACGGCTTTTCGCAATTCATCGGTAACCCAGGTACCTTCGAACACACGCTCGTCCGGATCGTCATGCATACACTCTTCCTCGTTCATCATCTCGCTGCATGTGCGGCACAGAGAGAACAACAGTCGCTGATGCATACGCACAGGCAAAACAGGGTGGTAGAGATCGCGTGGTGGTAGAACGGTACATTTCACCAGGCCTTCGACACGCGCTAGATCACTAGTGGGTCCTGTCAGCTCTAAGCATTCGTCGCCTATATATACTTTCGGATGTCCGATAGGGTATTTACCAAATTTGCAAATATACGGGTACAGAGAGCAGACGTCTACGTAGCGTATGCGCTCCGTCTCTTTAACATCGTAGAGCGTCACCATATTCTCCGTGCGACCACCGAAGAAAGCGTCACGAGGGTTTAAGGGTTCCGCAGCCGTCAACGGATGATCCCGTATGAGCCCGCGAATTTCGGCACTAGTTTCCAAAAGCCTGTCCCACTCGCATTCCCAGATTTCCGTTAACTGATAACCTCCCGAGCGAATTCTATTAGCTATAGCAAGAGTTCTTTCTAACCGCTCGTCCATTGATATATCACCGCGTTGTTTACAGTCTCTATTGAGGGAGAAGCATTGAGGGCAGCCGTGCCAATAGCAACCATGAAATTGTAATACGTACGCGGTATTCCCTGTTTCATAATAGCCGTCGACTAGTAAATTTTGAGGTAGTCTAAATTCGTGCGAACGGCCGGCGTGTATAATACGCTTTCCGAGGGTGTGCTCCATCCATACAAGCCATGAAATTGCCTTTTTTGATTGGGTATGCACCCACCTATAGCCGCCCAACGGTATAATACCGATCGTATTGTCTTTGAGGAAATTTTTCCGAAAGACACTGAAGCAGGCCGAGGCTATCGTTGTGCTCTCGTCAAACGGACAAACTCGGCCGTTGGCTATAAACATGTCACGAAAAGCCATACACGCGCGTCTCAAGATCGTGACATCGTCCGTGCAATAGCTTACGAGTTCCTTCGAAAAGTCAAACACGTAGTCTCTGCCTTTAGACTCGTGATACCAGGCTAAGAATTTTTCGCGCTCTGCGGGGCGCATCGTGTCGGGAGAATAATACTCTACGGCTGGTAGGGGACCCACATAATTTTGATTTTCCGGTCTGTTAAACAAATGAGGGAAAACACCTTTAACGATAGCGCCTGTGAGACCGAAGGCTTTAGGAAGCGCACTGAGAGGCATGTGAAAATAGTTTAGGCTGTCGAGAAAAACAAGTTTTTCAACACGCATCGAAATGATTTTCGTACCGTTCATAATTATACTCGGCAGCTGCACCTTTTTTTCTTCAATTAAATAGCGCAGAATGAACTGCGCGTCAAAGCCACCGGCATTATGAGCAATACAGATAGTACGCGAAAAATGCTCGACACGCTGCATAGCAAGTTCGACCAATTGTCCCACAGGCTGCTGTCGAAATACATACTGTCGAGAGTCGCAATACTCGCATGGCTCTGTCATCGAATCACGAGTGCAACAATACGTGCAAACTCGTTGAACTACGCACAAGTTGGGCTCGTGTAGAAAAGTATTCGCATCGCCTGGTACCTGTGTGCATTGCTGAGTCTCAAAATCATAGAATAAAAAAAGTATTTTCCCCGTGCTTTGACCGCCGCGAATAGGCTTCATAAAGCACATGTGATTATTGGGTCGATCCGCTCTGCATGCTTTACAAAAGGCCACGCCGCAAATGTGTTTTCGTCTTTTATCGAGGGGCCTGACAATTTTCAGGCATTCGCGGCACCGCTTGAGCGAGGCACACACGCTGTTTGATTTGCGTTTTCTGTACTGTTTAACAATTAAATGATTTTCGAAACATTGCAGCCCGTAAAAATCGCGCGCGCACGCTTCGCATCGAATAGCTACATTTACTTCGGGATCGCACGGTGGTGACGTCATGCAGCGAGGACACTTTTTTTTTAAACATCTATGGCCAAATCTGCGGTATTGCGAATTACACGAGGAGCAAAAATCGCGGCTTCCCACGGCGCCTCGTAAATTTAATATCGGCTGATAATGATGCGAACGCTCGTAATATAAAATGTGCAGCGTGTGTTCGATTTTGCCAAAAGTATTTGAGACTTGCTGCGAGCCGTCGAACAAAGGTGCATCCCCCCGCCCGAACGTCAGAAATTCATAAACTACTATGGCAATACCGTGCTGCGCGAGATAATTCTGGTAGAGAGCAATCTCACGGACCCCGCAGCCGTTTGGCGGTACTATAACTCCCGCTGCATTCGTTAATTCAAGAGCAGCATTTTTCTGCAATGAGCCGTTAGTCTGCCTCATGCGTTGCCAGTTTGCGTGTAAACTACCTGAGCGTATTTCACCCCGTTCGGCATACGCGCGCGCCGCCGTCAGTGACCGTGGTAAACACAGAGTATCGCTATTGCGTATCGTGAGAATGGATTTTTTTGCTACTCCCTCATGCGTTAAGCGCTTTCTGCCGGTGCCCTCAACACCCCTGACAATGCTGGCTTTGATTATACACGCATCGTCAATATTCAATGATGTAGCACTCTGAGCAACGCTCATTATTAACTGCCAAATATCATCGGATGCGCAATCTCTAACGGGCCGAAACGAGAGCCAAACGGGGCCGTGCGGTAAACAGCTCGAGGCAAACGATATACCTATGTAATCGCCAGCCTCGCAAGACGCTGTGATATACGTCAAAAGGTCACGAAACGCTCCTTCCAACCATGGTAATAAATGGCCACCAGGCGGGGGTTGACGAATGCGTACGGTGATTTCTCGGCCTCGTAGTTTAAAACGCTTGAAGTACCGACGAGCCTCCTCGATTATCTCAATACGCGCGCCTGGTGGCTGTACATCGTCGAAGGACTCATCACGCTGCCGTCTACGGCCGAAACCTTCTTGTACGCCTGTAAAAAAGAGTACGAATGCTTAAAATTGCTTAACTCTGCCAATAAGTAAGCTCAAAAGGTACCTGATGTTATTGCTACTTCTAACCATGGACGTCTACAAAGCGTCTTCATCAAACAGCAGAGATACTGATGCATAACCTGCCGTAAAATATAATAGCTCACTCTCTATTTTTGCAAACAAAATCTTTCAAGTTAATATTAACTTTGCAAAACCGATAACGTATATACCGATGCGAGTAATAAAGAGGGTTCGTTTACCTGAGTCGTCGCTCGAGCCTAAAAGACGATTTAGCCAATCGTCATCAACACCATCATCATCATCATCGTGCGGTAGATCGTTTTCACCCTGCTGCTGTGGCGAGTCACCTCCAAAAGGCCACATCCATAGCTGATTGTCCCTATGCTCGTATTCCTCAGCAGGGTGTTGCGCGTCGTTGACTATCTCGCGAGCCCATTGCTCCAGCATGATGTTGCCTCTCTCACTTGCAACCTGATCGGTGTCGTCGTCGTCGTCGTCGTCGTCGTCGCCGTCGTCGTTGCCACGCCCGGGGTTATTCTCGTTAAAACGAGGATTCAAATCTGCATGTGTTTTATTATTATTAATGCCTGATAAAAACGTATTGTTAATGTATGATAATGGGTTATTATTATTAATACTTACACTCGTTACTACCGGAAAATATTTCGGACGGGTGCCCCATACTGGATGTAGACGGGCGGGCAAGGGTCTCAGCGTCACTGAAACGAGATTGCTCGGTGGAAATATCCGCAAATATATCTACTGGACTTAGAATCGGCTGCTGTAGTGCCCCTTCTTCTTCTTCTTCAACATCTGATATGGGGGATAGCTGAAGGTAATCAGGAAGTCTATGAACAGTCTCCTCGTTGCTGGTCGCGGGGCGTAGATCAGGACCCATAAGCATTTCAGAGTCGGTGCAATTATTGCGCGATGGTCCTTCAATCACGGGATCTAAATGATCGCCATGCCGGCTTTCATCATCTCGCGCTGTTTCTTCCTCCACGGCTTGCGCCCCCTCGGCGAGTGCAGCTTCTTCATCGGAGCTCGCTTCATAGAGTCGGCGATAATCTGCGGGTACTTCTGCATTACCACGATATCACACTTAAAAAAAGATGCTCGCACGCTACGGAGCACAACTTACCGTTTATTTCATTGATGAGATTACGTGTGCACGAAGCAGCCTCGAGATTTCTGTGTTGTAATTCTTCAAACACACATAGGAGAACCCTGTAGCCTCTAAACAGACCTCTGTTATAGGCCGTCACAAGGGCTCGCAGCGGAGACCACCATAACACATATTTCAAACGAGTTATGAGAGAATTTTCCGGTAAATAGCGCAATTCGGTGCACCAGTTATTATTACATCTTCGGCGAAGTTGTGCATTCCGCGTTTTGACCAAGCGAAGAAGATCTAAAATGCACGTACGTATATTACGGCTATCCATAGCTGCTCCTGAGAAATGTATCGAACGCCGTCTAGATCACTACTGACAGCTTTTATTAATTGTTCAAATGCTCGCGTTGTCACGAACAATGTGTGTGTGTGTGTGTGTGTGTGTGTGTATGTTTTATCACACATACATGTATCACATCCGGAGACAATAGCCTTTTTGAAAATCTCGAGATTTATTTCTCCGAGCGTGTAAACCGATATTTCGCGTAGCTGCATTTTTGCTGACGCGCGAACATTCCTGAAAGTATCTTCATCAACGTCTCCGTCGAGCGTTTATTGCCGGAGAAGTTTTATGTTAAACCAAATCCAGAAAAATCATAGTCGAATTCAAATTCAACGTTCTCTAAGAGCCTGCGTTCTCTATTTAAAAAAGATAGAACGAGTATAAGTATGCTATGCTATATACAGGCTATCCCTCAGCTGCGATGTTCTCGAGGATGTAGGCTGAAATTCTGAATAAGCTGATATAAGGATGTATGGGGGTAACGTCAGTGAGTGCCGCGCGGGCGTGTGTGCAGTAGCAAGCGGTCCGGTGCCGCACACACGTATGCTCGTGCTCGTCGGTGTGCGCGCTCCATAGCAGGTACGAATATCCGCACAAAAAGGAGAGGCCGAGAATACGGCTTCTCCATTGCGTGCCTCTACACGGGCGTATGCATGTAGTAGCAAGAGGCCCGTTGCCACGACACACGTATACTCGTGCCCGTCGGTGTGCGCGCTCTATAGTAGGTACGAATATCCGCACAAAAAGGAGAGGCCGAGAATACGGCTTCTCCATTGCGAGCCACTACGCGGGCGTATGCATGTAGTAGCAAGAGGCCCGATTCCGCGACACACGTATGCTCGTGCCCGTCGGTGTGCACGCTCTATAGTAGATACGAATATCCGCACAAAGAGGAGAGGCCGAGAATACGGCTTCTCCCTTGCGGGCTGCTACGAGGGCGCGTGTGTGTGTGTATGGGCCGGCAAGCGGTCCGATGCTCGGGTCCGCCGGTGTGCGCGCTGTATAGTAAGCACGAATATCCGCACAAAGAGGAGAGGCCGAGAATACGGCTTCTCCCTTGCGGGCGCGTGTGTGTGTGTGTGTGTGCGAGTGTGAGCCTGCAAGCGGCCCGATGCATGGCACACGTATGCTCGTGTCCGTCGGTGTGCGCGCTCTATAGCGGGTATGAATAACTGCACAAAGAGGGGAGACCGAGAATACGGTTTCTCCCTTGCGGGTTGCTGCGCAAAAGATTTTGACAGTTGTCAGCATAATTCGCGAACTCGTGCGGTGAGCTCATTGCTTAGCTTGCATCTATGCTATCTAAACTCCGTGCTCGCCATCGGATGAGCTCATCGTAGAACGATCGCGCTCAACGTCGGGTGAGCTCATCGTAGAACGATGCATCGGCTACCTCGCACGCGTGCAATTATGCTGACCTGTCAAAATCTGCAAAAGATGCTCTTCATACGACGAGCAGCTTCAGTTGCTCTTCAGACTCCGTCGCGTGCGTCTCGTCTTCTTCTTTTACACCAGTTCGCCAAAAATGTACCCCGAGTGCCTCGAGCTCCCTGTGGCGCCGTTCGCGTGCCGTGTTTCCCGCGTCGACGGTTTGGCCGTATATATACGCACAGTGGCGACGGGCGAAACGCACGAGTGGTTGCGTGAAGCCCTGTACGCGTTTTACGTGCAGCGTCGGGCAGGAGTACGTCTCCCGTTCGACGATGTTGCGCCGGGTGCGTCGTGCGTGATAATCCCCGCGGGCGGCTGTGACGTACTCCGCGGGAACATAGTGTCGTGCGACTCCGAGGGATACAGTGAAGTTTTTTTCGTGGATGAGGGGTACAGCGGGTACGTAGACGCGGACTCGCTTTATACCCCCGCGCCCTTTTGCGCGTTTGTTGCGGGCCTCGTGGTTCAGTGCACGGTTTCGGGGATCGCGCATCTTGAAACCATCCCCTTCGTCTCGGACCTGCTCGCGGACCTCGTAGAGAACCGCGTCGTCGTGGCTGTGGCCGAAAACGCCACCCCCCTCCCCCGTGTACGCATGTACAACGGGGTCGACGTCGCGACGGTACTCATCGCGGCGTTGAACGACGGGCCCGAACCCGTCGCATTTTACGACGTGGGGTGGCCCAACGACGGGTTTGACGACTCGTTCGAGCCGGAGGGGTGGGAGAACGAGCCGTGACACTCGTGCTCGTGTGGGCGTGTGTGTGTGTGTGTGTGTGTGTGTGTGTGTGTGTGTGTGTGTGTGTGTGTGTGTGTGTGTGTGTGTGTGTGTGTGTGTGTGTGTGTGTGTGTGTGTGTGTGTGTGTGTGTGTGTGTGTGTGTGTGTGTGTGTGTGTGTGTGTGTGTGTGTGTGTGTGTGTGCGCGTACCCTCGAAGTTCACCGTCACCAGGAGCAGCAACGGTGAGCAAAACAAACTAAAAATGAATTTTCAGAAAGCAGAAAAAATGGGGCCACTATGGCGAAACCCCCACTCCGCACCCCTCTGGGGCGCGGGGGAGGGGATCAGCACGGTCATCCCCAGCAAAAAAAAGGGGCCACTATGGCGAAACCCCCACTCCGGCCTTCCCCCCCTCCGCACCCCTCTGGGGCGCGGGGGAGGGGATAAGCACGCTCATCCCCACTCCATCCCCACCACCTCGGCTGCCGAGGAGTGGGGGTAGGAGTGGGGATGAGGAGTGGGGGTCGCCATAGTGGCCCCCATACTACTCTCGCCAACGGGTAAACGGACAACAATGCCCGGAATATGTTTTTTGTAGGGAATTAAGCGCTCTACAAAAAAGGGCTCTTATCATTTTATGATAATTCTACTATTTCAAAAGTTATTGAACTTCATAATTTAGTTTATAGTAAATTTCAAGATTTTTTCACTTTTCCGACTAAACTAGCAGGCTTATCTCAAAATGTCATAGGGCCTTTTTCGCAGATCATTTGATTACAAAAAAAATCACGTTATTGATCGATTTGAAAACTTGATAGTTCAATAGTTAACGGGTTTACGAACCCATTTTTTTGCAGAAAAGTTGCTATTTCCGTGAAATCAATTGTTATATTAGGCAAAAATATTTTTAAAAGACGGTAATGTTTGTAAGGTCACTTTTCATTGGTTACGTACAGTACGAAAACGTTATTAACAAAAAATTTCATCACCTTTATCGTAGTAGTATCGAGTTTTACTTGCACAACTTTTTCGCAAAGCTTCTTACAAGATTCATAACTTTTATATTTAAGCTTTAAGAATGCATTGCTTTGGAAAAAATTATAAATAAAACGAAAAAATACTCATGCGTGTTACAATTTTCATCAACAGAACATTGATGGAAGGAACTTTATAAAAATTAGCGACTGTTCATTTATATTTTTGGTTAATATAACAATGAATTTTACGCGAGTAGCAACTTGACGCCAAAAAATGTATTTGTAAAGCCGTTAACTATTGACCTATCACGTTTTCAAATTGATTAATAACATGAGTTCATGAAAATCAAATGATCTATACAAAAGGTCCTATGACTTTTTGAAATGAGTCTGATAGTTTTGCCGGAAAAGTGAAAAAAAAACTTGAAATTTACTATAAATTCAACGTTGACCTTGAAGAACTTTCGAAAGAGTAGATTTATCGTAAAACGATAAGAGGCGTTTTTTATAGATCGTTTAGTTTCCTACAAAAAACATGTTCTGGGCATTGTTGTTCATTTATCCATTGGCGAGTTATAAAATTCAACAGCAGTAAGCATTAACAACAGTTTTCTCCATGTTATTAGGATGGGAAATAGAAAACCGCGATGAGGAACCTGTCATCTCACTTTAGACGAAAGGCAATTTTCATAATTTTTTTAAATGGGTTTGTATTATAGATTTTGATGCAAAAGCTGTTACACTTAATAAATACACTTTCGAAATACATTTTAATGCATTTACGTAACCCAAGCAAACTTTAAAAACGTTTCTCTCGAAACACCGTTTTTCGACGGCTTGTTGATACAATTTCAAAACTTCTGAACCGATCCTAATGAAATTTTAACCACATATTCTTTACAACTATAGCTATAGCGCATATCAAGGACTTTTTTCCTAAATTTTTATATTTGCTATTTTTTTCCAAAAAACGTTGAAAATACACGGTTTTTTGTTTTTATTTTTTTTTCGAAAAATGTCCGCCACTTTGTTTTTTTTTACATATATTGGAAATCGTATGATATGCGCTATAGCCATTAACATACTAAATCGAAATCCGTTTGATTTTTTTCTTTCGAATGACCCATCTCCGAGATTTCATCACAGCCCAGACCTACCATTTTTTTAGGACGTTTTTTAACCACAGTTTTCATCTATAATTAGTCGCTTAAATTAATACATTTTTTAAATTTATTTCGAAAGTGTATTTATTAAGTGTAACAACTTTAATATCAATATCTATGAAAATAGCCTTTTTTAGCGTCTAAAGCAGAGATGTCCATACCTCTATACTTTTGTATCGAGATACAAAAAAGACGCTATATTTGTATCCAGTAGCGAAATTTTTTTCGCTACGGGCTACTCGATACTTCGGTATGAAAGTATCGAAAATGTATCGAGTAAGCGAAATTTTGTTCGAAAAATCGGTATACTGATATAACACGGTAGTGGCGACCACAGACACTTTTCGCCTTCTTCTTCTATCTATATATAACCGGCAGTTGATCGTAGGCAACACAACGGCACGTGAACTTTAAAAAAATCAAGATCGATGTTCATCTTATATAGGGGAGTCCAGGGCATAACGGGATGCGCAAACAAATCACAGATTTTTTTCTTCAAAATTCTGTTTTTTCAAGTTATTTGAGAAAAAATATTTATTTACCAAACAAATGTGGATTATTGTATACAAACAGTTGTTTTGGATACAGTACACACCGCGGAAGTGAATACTTCTTTACACTACGTTACGAATCGTGAAAATCGATGACTGACTTTGAAAATTCGACGAGAATCAAAAAATTATCCGATTCTCGTGTTCCAAGTCGCATTAGAAAAAATAATTACAGACATTTGAATAGAAGCATAATTTTACGAACAATCGTGAATGGTTTTTTCGTTTTTTAATATTGAATTTTTGAGATTTCGATGAAAACTCAATGTGATCCGTGTTTCACAGAAAATTTGCCATAGGATTGGCCTAAAAAAGAACCCAACAGAAGAACTAAAAATTTTCCGAATTTTTTCGACCATAGCTTTCGAAAAATTAGTGAAAATCGATGGCTGACTGAAATTTCACGAAATCGAAAAGTTATGCGATTCTCATGATCCAAGGCGCAATTTCAAGGGTAACTGAATACAAAAAAAATAACATCCCTGATTCCACTCGTGGAATCCACTGATTGTGAGTGGAATCTCTAGTTCCACTCATTGCTACTACTACCATTGACTCATTTTGGTTTTGGTATCGAAAAAAAAATACTTAAGGATGTTGAGTCTCTATGAAACATGTTAATGTTAATTGTTCAATAAATAGCTTCTTAATCGTCATGAAATTTTTACACGACCTCCTGAATACTTCATGTAAAAACATACCAAATTTTCAGAATTCTATCATCATTACTTCAACTTCCTTAAGGGTTGAAATAAAAAATGATAAGAAAATTCGGAAAATTTGGTATGTTTTTGTATGAAGTATTTAAGAGGTCGTGTTAAAATTTCACGACGATTAGGAAGCTCGTTATTAAAAAATTAACATTTTGTTAAGAACAATTTTTAAAAGAAATAAAAAAAAATGTATCAATAAACTTCGTTTTGTTTCCGTTGCTTTCAGTATATTGTAGATATTATGAAATTGAGAGGTCAAAAAAAAAACTCATTGCAAAGTTACATGAGTTTCCATAAGACAACATTTAATTTGTGAATGTTAATTGTTCAATAACGAGCTTCCTAATTGTCGTGAAATTTTTACACGACCTCTAAAATACTTCATACAAAAACATACCAAATTTTCAGAATTTTATCATCATTTGCGATTTGGGATTCAACATCCTTAAGTAGCGAGTAGCGAGTATCGGTCAATACAAATTTTGGACATCTCTGGTCTAAAGTGAGAAGACCCTAAATATTAAGGTCTCATATTTCTCCTTATTTCACCCTTATTTTACCCTATGCAACGATTAAATAAGGGAATTTGCGACAAAAAAAAAACGAATTTTCAAATCTACACACATATACAAATATGTAAATATTATATCACGATCTTTGTGATAAGAGATCGTGATAAGAGACAATCAGCTCATCTCAACGGTCAAATTCTTCCGTCTGTTTATTCGGATTGAATTAACGATCAGCTTGGGTAAAATTTAAATTCTAATTGAAGAGTTCTAATTGAAGAGAATACGAAGGTCGAAGGTAAATTTGCACAAGCTGTGATTTTTGCCAGGTTGCATGTCTACTGAAATAAACGATCGTGGTTTTTTAAACTATAAATATTACATGGCGGATGCGAGCACGGTATTTTATGTTAATTTGGGAGATAGACTTTAGGGTCATAACGTATTGACGATTATAAAACAAGATTATTCCGGAGAAAACTTTTTCGATCTATTTCAAGGGTTGGCGAAAGCTTTAAATTCAGAAAATATCATTTTTTATTGCACCGTTTTATCGTATAGTCTTGAGTTGAATTTGCATCAAAGATTTTGTAAAATGTCTAAAAATTGATCGAGTTACGATGATTTTTGTGAAGGGTTAGATGGCCTGTGCTACAGCGAACAACCCCGCTGCGATCAAGCCCTCTTCCTCCATTCGTTAATAACTAATTATTAACGTCGTCTTTCTGGTAAAAATTCGAACTTGTTTTTCCACAGCTTGTCGTTTTTGTAATTTTCAAAATTTCAGCAAAGTATCTGGTCATACGAGAGTGATAATGTTTCACTGAAAGTAAATTTTTGAATTTTCCACTTTAGATGAGTCTATATGCCGGAAGCACCTGCACCCTCTGGCCAAGCACCAACGGCAACAATTTCTTCAAATAATAATAACTCTATCGTTTATCGATGTATTTCATTGAAAAAAAAACTCGAACCTGTCAAGACCAAGTATCAATTACGGGTAAAATCCCAGCCTCGTCATCCCAATACTGTCGTCGGAAAAAAATATCAAAAAGCGATCAGCCAATCCCGTCGCGAATGTAGGCCAGTGATAGATAAAAAAAAGAATCAAAATCTCTGGCGTGACTCCGGTACGACGATGAAGAATATCCTTTATCCGCGGCGCGACGTGTACGCACATACATTTATCACGCAGGTTGATATTCGAATACGTTCTTTTCAATTGAAATTGGAGCCGTTTGGAGCCGATACGCGTCGATGTTTCGTGATGAATTACAATTCGATGAATAGGCCTCGATATCGATATACTAGAAATATCACTCACCGTCAATTAAAATCGTCAACTGATAGTAACACATTAATTTTTTTCACAGCCCGGAACCTTACTGTCCATATAGAGGGTGTCCATATAAGGTGACCGTGTGCATTTTAAGGGGCTGGCGCGTAGATTTTCCGACCGAGAAAAATATCATACTTAAGGGCATATGCCTAGTTGTAAAAGTCGAAAAATCACTTTTTCAAAACCAAAATACTTTGACAGTATATCGTATAATATTCCTTGAACATTTCATGGTGATTGTAACGCAATTAACAGATTCGCAGCGTCATTCGAAACTTGGGACCCTCTTTTTCAAAGGCGGTGAGGGAAATATTTCGAAAACTACTGCACCGATCTTTTTATAATTTTTTAGGCTTTTTGTAAATGTAAGAATATAGTGTTTGATCGTGGGATTTTTTTTCCGCTGTATACTTCCGATCTGATGGGCGAAAAGCCCATTTTATCACAAAAATCAAGACCCTCACTTGGAACACGCGCAATTTTCTTTTGTGGATATTTCGGAAATTTCCTCCATTGATCATAGGATAAACTCATATTCCAACAAAATCTGTTTCATTTTTCGATATTCAATTTGACAAAAGTTAGATCGAAATTCAATTTCAAAGTCGTTTTCGAGAGGTGTTTTTTGGATGTCGGCTGCAAATCCATTACAATGAAATATTTTCACACATAAAATTTACAGATTATTCTTCAGATGATACTTTTTCTAATACCTAATTTTTGTAAAAAATCATTGCGATTTTCGAAAAAAGAATCCGCAAAGCGAGCTGTTTTTCGCATGTTATAACTAGGCCCAACCCCTTAAGGGTTTTTCAAGTTATCTTCGAAAAAAAAAATTGTGTTGTGACCAGTAGTACCTACCAGAAAAAGTGACCATTGTGGAAAAAACATCAAAGCTTCATTTTGATGTCAGCAGACTAAAGAACTTAAATTTTAAATATGAAACACTCCTTAAAAAACTTCTTTTTCAATGAAGTGAAAATCTGTTTGCCCACTTTGAAATGCATCTTTCATAACCGTTTCTCTCCATGACGTGATTCATCACAAAAAAGTTTTTCAAGAGATCTTCGTATTCCGAATTTCATTGTCGTCATTCTACTGTACTCAAAATGGAATTTTCATTTTCGCCTAGAATGCTCAATTTTTTGTGCTAATAGTACTCGTCACGAAAATAAGCTTTTTCAAAAGAGGACGTGAAAAACTGTTCAAAATCATATTTTTCTCAGTTTCAAAATCTCCGCGCAAGACCCTTAAGGAAGCTTTCAAGTGTGACAGCCCGAAAAATCGCTGTTTTTCGCGATTTTTTTTTTTAAAGAAAAAATAATCTAATCGGTCTGGTTTTTTTTTGTATATTAATTGGGTATTGAAGAATACAAAACAATTTTTTAAAGATCGATTTATTTATTAATTAATATCTATAAAAATGATGAAACAATTGTTGCAGAAAATGCACTTGGATGTGGTGTCCACGTTGGGGGTCACAATTTTGATCTGAAACAAAAAACACAAAAAGATTATTGATCGGTATATAATTGGCTTTCGTGCTATGGAGGCTTTTTTTTTTTTTTTTTTTGCAAAAATGGCGCCGGTTTGAACAAAAAGTATCGATTTTAGCATTTTTTTTGGCAGTTTTTTTTACAAAAAAATAGGAAGATGTCAAAAAAAAAAAAGCTTCCATAGCACGATAAACAATGACGTTAAGAATATTGTGTAAAAAATTCAACTCGATAGCTTTAAAACTCTGCCCTCCAAGTTGGACACCGTTTTGAAGAATGCTGTTTCGAGAAAAACGCGTTCAAAGTTTCGCTGTAGCTGTAGCGCTCCGTTGCCTTCTTCCAAGAAATGCTGTACAGTAACCGAAATAATCTGAATTTCGGCATGAAAATTTCAGGGAATATTCGGAAGAGTGTATACTATTCGATAAAGCAAAAAAAAAAAATCGATTTTTTGAAAATTTCACACTGGAAAGCTCCCTTAACAGGACATGGCCACCGTATAATTGCACACACACACACACACACACACACACACACACACACACACACACACACACACACACACACACACACACACACACACACACACACACACACACACACACACACACACACACACAAAACAAAGTTTAGAAAACTATTAAAAATCATATTTTTCTCATTTTTAGAATTTCCGCGCAAGACCCTTAAAAACGCATGGCCATCCTATAATTGTCACCCCACACACACGCACGCACACATACAGCACATTCCAACGATAGCATACACAACACCCTATCCACCCCCGCGGCCCCTTGCCGCCGGTTTTTTCGTGCCAACTTGTCGACAACCCGTTCTCGCACGCGATTTTATTGCGCATTAAGCATCCTGTTCCGCACGGTCTCTGTATGTAGCGTGTGAGAGCAGATGTGGCGTTTTTTACCCCATATATATACGTATATACACATGAATACTCTCGGATGAATACGGCTAATGGGGTAATTCCATAAAGTACGAATACGTCGGGGCTTTCACGAGCTGGCTTATGAATTTTTTAACACATTCAATTTTGGGCTCCAAGGATCTGCTGAGCAGGATTCTCTTTTTTCGCTATTCGTGTAATACTCAGTGAATTATAATGCCGGGCCATTTGTTTCGGCTGGACATTTTTGAAGTTGCGGTTGAGTGCTCGTTTTTTTCTTTTTATTTTTCGGTCGAAACTTGGCAAAATTTGGAAGTCGAAGATTTGTTGGAGGCATGTGGGTTTGGAAGAAAAAACGTGAGCGATCAGCATCAATTTCGATCTAGAATCGTCAGTAAAAGAATGGTCTGGTCGCTTTGGGGATCGAAATGTGAAACTATATATAATCATTTCTATTTCCCGACTTTCAACGTACATCCTTCCGGGTTTTCACGCATGCAGAGATTCCTTCAGGCGAGGAAAAAAATTGCTGTTTCTCATGATTCTTTTTTTGGGAAAATATTTCTTCACTATTTTTGAGACTTAGGGTATGTCTGATTACTACTTTTGTCATTATTGTGTAACCTTATAGTCTAGAACCCAAAATGACGCTAAATATTTTTGATATAAAAAAATAATTTTTTTATTGCACAATGCAGCCATTATTTTCGGATAGTTGAATATTTTTGTTCCGTAGGATACTGTTTCATTGATTTTCATCGTTTCTCACTTTCTTTCGATTCATATTCCGCGCCTTGAGTACTAACGAAAGAAAAACCTTCGATGGTTTCTTCAGATTAATCCCGCCGTCCGACAACATCCGTATGTAAGAAATGTATATATGTACATTTTTTACATACATAGATATATGTAGTTATCAAAAAATGCTATAGGGCTACTACATAAATTAACTCCATAAAATTAATAGGATTTACTTGGGCCAATGGGTACTATTGATACGACAATCTATTAAAGTAGATATATATATATATATATATATATATATATATATATATATATATATATATATATATATATATATATATATATATATATATAGAGAGAGAGAGAGAGAGAGAGAGAGAGAGAGAGAGAGAGAGAGAGAGAGAGAGAGAGGGGAGAGGGAGAGAGGGAGAGCAATTGCGAGAAACGGTAGAGTCTTAAGATAAATGTTGGCACATATATATAGCTGCCTCGAACGAATCTGCCCTCCGGAAATTACACGTCCGCGACTTTGAACACGAATGATCGATGCTTCCAATAAAGAGAAACGATGCTGTGCGCGGGAAATTTCGAAATCCTATCCGAAATTGCCTTCACCTGCATTTGATACGGATATATATATATATATACTCTCTCACACACACCCACACACATATGTAGATATGTATACAAGATTCACCTTCATAAGGTGGCAGTTTCAGAAAAGTGGCAGTTTCAGAAAAAAAGGCCCATATATATATATATATATATATATATATATATATATATATATCGGTAAGTACCAAATAAATGGTACTTTTTCTGCATGAAGTGAACTTAAAGTCAGGTAAACTTGAGAAAAGAAATACCATTTATTTACTGGTACTTTTATCGATATATATATATATATATATATATACACTGCCGCACTAAAAGTTACATAGCTTCGTCAAAAAAAATAGATAACCAAATTTACCGAACGGCGTTTTGAAGGGAACAAATTCAGCTTTGTTTTGCTTTTTTGAAATATTTTTTATGCTTTTTTACGAGCCAGTATGTACTTTTGTACGTGACTGTTTTTCGGGTTTTTTTCGACCATCAAGAATTGCGCGCATGACTTATGAAAAAAATGGTGTCATGTGTAGTCATCATAAACTTGATCGGGGTAGCAAGAGCTCTATTGTCGTTTTTTTAAAGTTTCGTACGATTTTTTTCACAAAGTTATTTCATTTTTGGCTAAAAAAGACAAATTTTGGAAAATGCATGGTAACTCAAGAATTGTAGGGCTTAAGAGGAAACATCAATGATGTAAGAAGTTGCGTAAGTTTACACTGGATCACTGGGAATTTTTTCAAAATTTTCCTTTGAGATTTTTTTTTACTATTTTCGATCGAAACTGATGAGTAGGATGGCTTAACTCGAAAAGTATGGCGTTTGTAACAAAATATCAAGAGGAGACTCTTTTTTAATGTTCGATTTTAAATTCACTTAAATTTTTTCAGAATTAGAAAAAAAAATTTCATCCGAACCTGCGAGAGTCGTTCGAACAATTGATTGGCTTATCTCGGAAACTATTAAGTTAGAGACAAAATATCGAGAGGAGAAAATGTTGCAGTGTTTCATTTTGAATACGTTGATATTTTTTTCAGATTTTCGTCAACTTTTGTTTTACAATGTTTCAAAAGCACTTAGACGACCTGAAAAAAAAACATTGTAAAAGAAATTTTGCAAAAAATCAGAAAAAATGTCAGCGTATTCAAAACGAAACACTGCAACATTTTCCCTTCCTGATATTTTGTTTCTAACTCAATAGTTTTCGAGATACGCCAATCATTTGTTCGGACGATTCTCCGACGTCGGCAAAAAAATTCTGAAAGAACTAAATTAGTCAAAAAAAATCTTGGAGGAAAATTTAGAAAAAATTCTAATCGATCCAGTATGAATTTACGCAACTTTTTGCATTCTTGACATTTCCTCTTAAACTCTATAGTTCATTAATTACGCTGCATTGTCCAAAATTTGTCTTTTTCAGCCAAAAATAAAATAACTTTGCGAAAAAAATCGTGCGATACTTAAAAAACAACGAAAATGGAGCTACTGCTACCTTGTTAAAGTTTATTCTGGATAAACATGACAAAAAAAGTTCTATAAGTCATGCGCTGGATGGTCGAAAAAAATCCGAAAAGAAGTCACGTACAAAAGTGCGTACCGGGTCGAAAAAAAATCTTCAAAAATATTTCGAGAAAGCAAAACAAAGCTGACTTTGTTCCCTTGAAAACGCCGTTCGGTAAATTCGGTTATCTTTTTTTTTTTAAGAAGCTATGTAACTTTTAGTGCGGCAAGAAATATCGACTGGTGTATCCAAACTTTTGAGCGGCAGTACATTTAATATATATAGGTACGAAATAGGTGGCACTTTTTCTCAAGTTTACCCTACTCTAAGTTTACTTTACGCAGAAAAAATGCCATTTATTTGGCACTTATGTATATACATGCTACTTTTTCCTACATATATATATATATATATATATATATATATATGCTAAATAAGTGGTACCTTTCTCAAGTGTACCTTGCTTTGAGTTTACTTCGGGCAGGAAAGGTACCATTTATTTAGTAATTGTATATATAAATGGTACTTTTTTCGTAAACTGCTACTTTTGCGGTTATGGAGGAGAACCTTTTATACATGTGTACATATATATATATATATATATATATATATATATATATATTGGACTGATTCAAACATTTTTTTCCTTATGAATTCTCGGGCTATTGTTGGGCACTAATAAAAGAAAATTTCTCTAAAAAAATGGGCGCGGTCACTCAATTTTTAGAGGTGGCTATCTCGACTGTTTTGTATTTGAATTTTTTTTAATGAACGTATTGCATTTAAGCATAGTCATGGCTTCGGATTACGAATAAAAATCACATCCAGCAGCTATTTCGTAACAAAAATAAACTCCAACAATTTGAAAAGATTGCAATATTCACAATTCAAATCCAGGTAGATCAATAATGGCGTCTATACTACTCTCGTTATTCATGTAGATTTATTTATAGGCATTAACATTTCGCACTTTTACGAAAAATTAAATTATAAGCTTTTATTCATAAATCATGTATTTTCATTTTCAAAATGCCACACTTATATAATATTTTTATTATTTAGTTCATCAGAGGGTGGAGAAAGGCAATAGAGGGAAAGGATTTAGTAGAAGAGATGTGTGAGGTTGCGGGGCATTTTGAGAATATAGCGAGGAAAAAGGGATCAGGGGATCCGAGATAAGGAAAGCGAAAGAAGGCACGAAAGCGGGGAAAGAATTTGTATGAACGCAAGAAGCGCTACGATAACAGGATTGAGGTGTGATGATTAATAATAAGAAGCCTCGTAAAGAAAGAAGGAAAGCAAGAAAGGAGCAAATGTAAAAAGCCCGCAAGGGTGTACATGAAATAAAAGATTCTGTACTACTACATATACATTCATTATTCAGTTCATTATTATTATCAGCTTTTGTTAAATTATCGATGATAAAACAAGTCGTCATAATAATAAGTTATAATGTTTTATTAAACGGCGTTTGAAATATTGTTTGGGCTCAATTTATTTACCGATTCATAATAATATTTTCGATTTTGTTTTCTAGGGATTCAATGTGTGTGCGATTTACTTTTCTTCGTCGCAAAACAGCTGTGAAACATACTATTCCCTTTATTTATTCTATTTCCGGTATAATCTAATACCATGATCATATTTGTTGAGTAAAATCATGAAAAAAATAACAAAAAGTCGAGATAGCCACCTCTAAAAATTGAGAGACCGCGCCCATTTTCTTTTATTAGTGCCCAAGAGTAGCACAAGAATCCAGAAGGATTTTTTTTTTTTTTTAAATCAGTCATATTTTTTTTAACATTTTTTTTAAATCAGTCATTTTAACTTTTTTACCTTTTTGTTATTTTTATTTTCTTTAATTTTTTAAATTTAATTAATTTTTTCAATTTTAAAATTTAAAATTAAAAAAATTTTCAATTTTAAATTTTAACATTTTTTTTAAATCAGTCATAAATACATATATATATATATATATATATATATATATATATGTATTTATACATACAAGAATGGCCTTGATAATAGGAAAAATTGGAGTTTCAGACAAAAATGCCATTAATTGGGTACACACGAATTGCGGTAGTGCACGGACGCTTCGAATGCGCATGCAACTGACTCGTGTGCGCATGTGGTATCGGCATGCCTACTTGCGGTCTTGACTCCCTCGTGTGCCGTTCACAAAACGAAAGCATGGATTTCTTCTTCGCAAGTCGTTCTCTACCTTCCCCTTCTTCGGCTTTTAAACCTTTAAGGTTACATAGGTATATATTTGCATTGATATATATATATATATATATATATATATATATATATATATATATATTACGCGGTGTCTAGCTTACGGTATATAGTGTGTATATCCCGATACAAAACATCGCTGGCTCATGCATACTTTAGTCCAGCACGCACAGCTGTTGCAGGAGCTCCAATTCCCAAGCACGTTGATGGAGTCGCGCGGGAGTTCCTGCCTCAATAACCATCGCGTAGACAACGCGGCCTGAGCGGAATTTACAAAAGTGACAAGGACTTTCTCACTCGAGGTGAGAAAGAAACCAAAAAACGGGAGAATCGGTGAAAATTTGACGTTTTGTTTTTTCTTACATTGGCATAGTGACGTAAGAAAAAGAATGAGAGATTTGTAAAGTTCGGGAGGTTAGCAGAGAAGGTGAAAAAAAGGTTCGTGCCTGTACGGTTTGGATGAATGTTGTTAAGTATTAGGCTTAGGCAATTGCGTAAGCTATTATTACAGCGCCCCGGATTTCGTTAAGCTATTCGTCGATACTTTGTACGGCGACGAGCCACGATTTTACATAGCGTTATTGGAGGAGCGAATATACACCTGCCATATTTTACGTTAGAACGGAGACATTCGGTCGGATCTTGCGCGAAGGTGGTGGTAGTCCAATGCCCGCGCGTCCCAGTAGAGATATACGCGTTTGTGGATATGTTCGAGTGTATGTCGACGGGGCACGTATCGAGATCGAACCGGCGAATTTTACGCGCCAGACGAGAGTTCGACAGCGTAGGCTATACGGGTGGGGAGGACGGTAGAGGGTGTTGCTCAAGTCGCGTCGAATCTGCGGCGAGCGGATAGACGGCGAAATTCTAAAACGGAAAGTCCTCATGCGTTTTTCTCTGCGACGCTCCGTTATTTGAATATCGATGCGTTAACGATAGCCAATGCGGTGCGCCCGCGTGGCAGGGGGCACGCGCACGCCCCGCCCCTTGCAGCCGCGCAGTGGGGAGCCGACGCGCCGGACTGGCTATCGTTAATCGATTGATATCTCAGCAACGATGCATCGGAGAGACAATTGGATAAGGACTTTTCTCTTCAAAATAACGCCCTCTATCTATTCCGATGAAGATCCGAGCCGCACTTCCGCGTCACCCTGTACAGTCGGATATAGTTTACTGCGGGAAAAGTGAGAGGTTATTGCGCGGATGCGAGTATACTCCGGCGACGTAGCAGCAGCGCGGTCGTCCAGGTCGAGCAATCATAATCACGGCTGCGCGCATACGTCCCACCGTATCGATGAGATTAATGTCCGTCCGCTGTCGCCTCGCTCGGTTTGAACCTCCATCGCCTCGAATTCCGTTAATCGATTTACGAAATCCACGCGGATACGAAATGGACCGGAAATTCTCGTATCAAACGGGATTGTTTATTGCGGCCGATTGTGTTCAGGCGGAACTTTTCAAAACCCGTCAACGACAAAATATTTGTCGGGCAACGATCGCAGGACAATCGGTCGCTTCGCTGGAGACGCATCGAATTATCGCGTGCTCGTGGACTTTACCAACGGAGCGAGAGTATCGAAAATGTGTCCCAGGACCTGTACAGCGAAATTACTCTACTTGCCTTACACACGTCACGTGTCTTTTTTTCGACCGTAATGTCTACGCGATACGATCGTTATGGCGGAACTTCCGCCTACCTTAAATATGTATAATGCCATACGACACTTCAAGGACGAGCATCAAAATTGACGATCACTCGACAAATACTCTACCGGCTTTGTTTACACGGCAAACGACGTGTGTCGCGTTCACGGCTTATTTTTTCAAATCTTCGTCGATACAATGCCCGTCTCGCCATTATTCGCAATTGAAATTGCGTCAAAATTCACTCACTAGAGAAAAACGTTTGTGCCCTCGGAAAAATGCATTCAGCTTGTAAATAAATAAAATAGCTTCAGGGGTTTGTCGAAAATGTTTTTCGACATTATTTATCAAAGAAGAATTAAATTGCAGGCGTTTACGAGCTTGCACGTACACGTGCATGTGCAGAGCTCGCCGAATTTCAACTTTCGAGCACCCCGTTGTGGCACAGCACACGAAACTTGACTGTGAACGTGACCACACGATGAATAAACGATGCAGCGTATCTCGATTACATTTTGGATTGCAACAGCGACGAGTCCTTTGTTTTAATCCAAAAAAGAATACAAATTTTTGCATATGACAAATCGAAGGCATATTTAAAAAAAATGAAATTTGATTTCTTTCAGTCGATGAAAATTTTCCAATTAATTTTTTTATTTTACAATTCGATATTATATCCTCATCGAACACATTACGTTGTGGGGGTAAAAACTTTGACCTGGGAAATTGGCTAGGGTAAAAATTGAATTATCTGGCAATAATTCGGCGAAAAAAGAGAAAAATCTAAAAACAATACATATTATATAATTATATTTAATTATATTATTATATTCCACTTGATCATTTATATTTATTTATTATTTGGTATCTATATTATTTTTCATTTATATTTTAATCAGAATCTGATTGGCCTAGGTGATGAATGAATGAAAGTCGACTCGAAGGAGTCTGGGAAACCAGCGTGTAAAAAGTGAGATTATATTGTATCATCCAGTCACAGAAAAAGATCTGCTCACATCAGTTGCGATTTTAACTGTGATGAATAATAAAATCTATTTACTAAATGGATTTGAAATTATTTACATTTACTCCCTTCACTTTACACAGACGCATGTATAAATATATTAAAGCTAATATTAAATAGTAAATAAATGGTAAATAAATAATGAATAATGAAAACGCCTCCAATACTTATTTTTTTCGCAATTTGTTGATAAAAACAAGTTGATTGGAATACAAATGTTTTTATAATTTCTCTGATATATAAAAAAAATACATAGAATCGAAATACATAAATAATGAGCATAATAATACACACGCACGTACACACACACCCCCACACACACATATATATGCATTATTATTTTTATTATTTATTTCTTTAGATCCTATGTATCACAAATTATAAAAAGATTTTTAATTCAATGATTTTTTTGTCCAAATACATTGATAAGAAAAACACGTTTTTCCAGGCTCATTCAGAATAAATAAACAATAAAAATAATAATGCATATATACCTGTATTATTATTTTCATCCGATTCCATATGTACCAGAAAAAATATAAAAATATTTTTCCTCAGAAAATGAATTTTCATCAGATTTTTTTATTCAAACACGTGCCAGATGTGTATTACGACACGACGACTCACCGATAATTCCTAACTCATAAAGTGTGTACCGTCGATGCGTTCAGATGCAACTAAGCCCCAACATATCCTCTCAATGTTGAATTCGTTGCGGTGGCACGCAGGATGCTGTAATCCCCCGCACTGGTATATTTTCTTGTCCTCCGATTTATATTGTATATAGACACGTGACACTATACAGAGTTGTTTTTTTAATTTGATTTTTTTATTATTGCACGAGCCCGAAAGAGAAAGAGAGCTTAGAAGGCTCTCGTTCTTCCCGTCGTCACCCGTGCACACTAAACTCGCGACGAATTCGGAAAACGCGCGGTTGACAGAAAGCTCGCCCACGTGTGTGTGTGTGTGTGTGTGTTGTTATTATTATTATTATTATTATTATTATTATTATTATTATTATTATATACAGAGAACGTATGAGTTAAGGGGGAATAAAATTTGGCGAGATAAGGATCCGTCATTGGCTGCGATTGTTGACACAGTAGGAGGAGGAGGAGCGAGAGAGAGAGAGAGAGAGGGGGTATCGAGAGAGAGGGAGTATAAGGGCGGCAAGTATGATGAGAAAGGCGCAGGTCGTAGGATGTAAATGACGGCAATTAGTCGCACCACGTGTCCGTCTCGGTGTTCATCCCTCGAACGTAGTGCTCCTGCGTACCTTTCCGACTACCTCCTTCCAACCCCTACACTTTCGCACCCCTCGCCCGGCGAATCCTGTACCCCCTCGTGTGCTTTTGCGCCCTCTTTGACCCTTGCCACCCCTCGTGTGCTTGGAAACCCTCTCTCACCTGATTGTCTACTTTTCAACCCTTTTCCACCCCCTCGTGTGCTTTTCAACCCTTGTCCACCCTCTCGTGTGCTTTTCAACCCTTGTCCACCCCCTTGTGTGCTTTCTAATCCTTCTGCCCCCCATTTTGGCCGTTTGGCACCTTTTCTAACCCCTCGCGTGCTCATCAAATCGTCCCCACCCCGTGTTTTCCAACCCCTCCTTACCTTCCTGTACTTTTCAAGCTCTTCTTACCCCCTTTACGAGCTTTTTAACCCTTATTCCCCCGCTTGTGTGCTTCTCAAGCTCTTACGCGCCGCCTGATGTGCTTTTAAGCTCATCAACACCCCCTCGTATGCTTTGTAACCCTTCCCAACCCCCTGTGTGCTTTCCAACCATTTTTCACGTTCTCGTGTACTTTCCAACCCCTGCGCACCCCCTGTGTGCTTTCTAATCATTTTCCACCCTCTTCTGGACTTTCCAATCCTCGTGCACCTCGCCCCCCTTGTGTGCTTTCAAACTCTTTCTTACCACCGTGTATCTCTTCTAACCACTACTCACCCCTCGTATATTTTGAACCCCTTCTCACCCCCTCATATGCTTTTAAGCCCTTCCTTACTCCCCGTGTGCTTTCCACCCCCTGCGCACCCCCCGGTGTGCTTTCTAAGCATTTGTCACCCTCTATTGGACCTTCCAATCCTCGTGCACCCCCCCTGTGTGCTTTCAAACTCTTTCTCATCCCCGTGTATGTTTTCTCACCGTGTCCTCGTGTATTTTGAGCCCCTTCTCACCCCCTCATATGCTTTTAAGCACTTCCTTACTCCCCGTGTGCTTTCCACCCCCCGCACACCCCCCGGTGTGCTTTCTAAGCATTTGTCACCCTCCACTGGACTTTCCAATCCTCGTGCACCCCCCTTGTGTGCTTTCAAACTTTTCCCTACCCCCGTGTATGCTTTGTAACCACTACTCACCCCTCGTGTATTTTGAACCTTTTCTCACCCCCTCATATGCTTTTAAACCCTTCCTAACTCCCCGTGAGATTTCCACCGCTTCGTCAGCCCCTCCTGTGCTGTTCCAAACCCGTCTCACACCCTCGCGTTCATCTTCGCCCCTCTCCACTAATCCGCTTTTCCACTCCCTCTCGCCCCTTCGTATGCTTTTGCATTCCCTCACCTAGCCTCCTGTGCTTTTTCACCCCATCTCACCCTTCCTGTACTTATCACCCCCTCTTGGTGCTTCTCCCCCCTCCCCCCGATTCCCTCCTCGTTGAGCAATCGTGACGCAATCTCGACAACGCGACACGTTTTTCTTTTCAACCCCTCAGCTAGAAAAAAAAAACCAAAAAAATATGATCGAGCGTTTCCGGCGTTGTTTCGATATGCGTATATGTATATTAATGTGTGTGTGTGTGTGTGTGTGTGTGTGTGTGTGTGTGTGTGTGTGTGTGTGTGTGTGTGTTCATGCGCGCAAGGGAGACACGAAATATTTGAATATAGGTCGCGCGAGTGTGTGTGTACGTGGGTGGGTGTGCGTACAGCTCGATCGAATTACTTCGCTCTCGAGAAAATCCACGTTGTCCCTCACACACGCGGAGCTTCTCGACTCGTCCGTCCTTCCCAAACGATTCACGGCTATTTTTTTCGTGCTTTTTTTGTTTTTTTTTTCCAACCCCCGTGTATATATTATTATGTATACATGTTTGTTTTTATTCTCTAGACATAATGACAACGAATGAGCAAGCAGGCGCGAAGCCGCCAACAAAATTGTCAACGAAGCAAACGCGCATGCATACCTGCGTGTGTGTGTGTGTGTGTAGGTTTGTGTGTGTGTGTGTGTGCGGAGAGCCGACCGACTCGTTGTGAGGCCGGGGCTTAACTGAGAGGGAAGCGAGTCGGTGATAACGGGGTGCGCATGCTCTGTACTCACTTCCTCCTCTCCACCATTTTCGTTCGCTTCCGTCCACCCTCCCGTTCGTAAATATGTATATACGAGGGTAGGGGGGAGTCTACAGGACGTCCCACATTAGGCACACAGCTCGAGTGAGGAGCGAAAATAAAACGGTCCGAATAATCAAATAAAAATGACGATGTTCGCGCTGATGTATATTTTTGAAAATCGAATCAAACTTGGTAATATCTATTTATCTATTTGTGCAGTCGGAGAACTTTCGTCCCTATTTCTCCCTCCCTCCCTGTCGACTTGGTAGAGACAGTTTCTTAAGGATGTTGAGTCCCAAATCGCAAATGATGATAAAGTTCTGAAAATTTGGTATGTTTTTGTATGAAGTATTTCAGAGGTAGTGTAAAAATTTCACGACAATTGGGAAGCTCGTTATTGAACAATGAACATTCACAAATTAAATGTTGTTTTATGGAAACTGATGTAACTTTGCAATAAGTTGTTTTTTTGACCTCTCAATTTTGTAATATCTATAATATACAGAAAGCAACGGACACAAAACGAAGTTTATTGATAAATTTTTATTTATTTCTTTTAAAAATTGTTCTTAACAAAGTGTTATTTTTTAATAACGAGCTTCCCAATCGTCGTGAAATTTTAACACGACCTCTTAAATACTTCATACAAAAACATACCAAATTTTCAGAATTTTCTTATCATTTTTTATTTCAACCCTTAAGGAGGTTGAAGTAATGATGATAGAATTCGGAAAATTTGGTATGTTTTTACATGAAGTATTCAGGAGGTCGTGTAAACATTTCATGACGATTAAAAAGCTATTTATTGAACAATTAATATTAACATGTTTCATAGGGACTCAACATCCTTAAAAGTTATCATTTACACGCAGTTAGTTGATTTGTTTGATACGAATGGTATGCTCGTTAGTTTGCATGCTTGCTTATTGTGATTGTAATTAACTACGCAGCGCAATGATCAACGGCCTTAATAATCGGCGGCCTCTTCACTTAAAGCTGTGTTTTTGTGAAAAATTCGTTGAAATCGATTCAGTCGTTCTCGAGTTATAAACGCGCGAGCGTACAGACACACGAACGACTCTTTTTCTTTTCTTCAGACTACGAGTCTTTCTCTTGTTTTAATTTATATAATAGGTCTGTCAGAAAATTTCGTGAGAGTTGAAAAATCACGAGCAAAACCATCCCTTATAAATTTAGTAGACGTGGATATATACAAACATATATATATATATATATATATATATATATATATATATATATATATATATATATATATATATGTTTGTATATATCCACGTCTATATATATATATATATATATATATATATATATATATATATATATATATATATATATATATATATATATATATATATATATATATATATATATAATGGATGAATTGCGAAAGTTATAAAAACTTTAGACTTCTGGAAGACAAATTTCTGGAATTTTTACAATTTATAAAAAAAATAATATCTAAAGTTTTTATAACTTTCGCAATTCATCCATTTTTTAAAACTTTTCAATTCTATGCATTTTCCTTAATTTTCAAACTTTCAGTTTTTTAAATTTTCAGACCTTGCATTCATGTTTATATATATATAATGTGTTTTATATATCTACGTATACTAAATTTATTAGGGGTGGTTTTGCTCGTGATTTTTCAACTCTTACGAAATTTTATGACTTTGATTTCTGAATATATATATATATATATATATATATATATATATATATCTACGTATGTACGTATATATATATAACTAAGGCACCTTCTCTTGTATCCATCTTCTTATATAGTCCCTTACTATATCTCTTAGTCCCCTTCTCTCTCTCTCTCTCTCTCTCTCTCTCTCTCTCTCTCTCTCAGTCTACTTATCCTCCTACCTCTCATCATACGCACACGCAAGCCTTCCTCAATCGAGATCGCGTATCGTTACATATGTACACGTACGAATGAGCCGAGGGTATGACAATTTGTGCGTAAAAATGGGATAATCCGTATATTCGTTCGTCTTTCTATATATATATATATGTGTGTGTGTGTGTGTGTGTGTGTGTGTGTCGGTGTGTGTATATACAGATACAGGACGTTTCACAACACTTAGGGTTCCTTTGGTGATCACACAGGGTGTCTAATTGCGAGAAAAGCTCTTTTTTTTAAATATCGTGCGACAAAAATTGGCCGAGATATGCGCGTGCTGAGCCCGACGCTGAGCCGGACGCTGAGCAAACAATATCCCAATTGCTCCCACGCGAATTTCTTTTTCTCCAAGTATTAAATAATAAACGAAAATTATAGAATCGTATTATCGATATGCAAAAAAAGTCCCCTGTTCATTCATTTTTTACTGAAAAAAAAATGCACTTCTTTGAAAGTGATTTGGATGCTGCGCTTGACCCGGCGTGCACGTTCCGCGCGTGAGCAACTCCTATGACATTCTTTACTACTCGGACTTTGGACGCGAATATCTCAGCTGATTTTTGTCGCACGGCATTTAAGGGAGCTTTCCAGTGTGAAATTTTCAAAAAATCGATTTTTTTTTTGCTTTATCGAATAGTATACACTCTTCCGAATATTCCCTGAAATTTTCATGCCGAAATTCAGATTATTTCGGTTACTGTACAGCATTTCTTGGAAGAAGGCAATGGAGCGCTACAGCTACAGCGAAACTTTGAACGCGTTTTTCTCGAAACAGCATTTTTCAAAACGGTGTCCAACTTGGAGGGCAGAGTTTTAAAGCTATCGAGTTGAATTTTTTACACAATATTCTTAACGTCATTGTTTATCGTGCTATGGAAGCTTTTTTTTTTGACATCTTCCTATTTTTTTGTAAAAAAAAACTGCCAAAAAAAATGCTAAAATCAATACTTTTTGTTCAAACCGGCGCCATTTTTGCAAAAAAAAAAAAAAAAAAGCCTCCATAGCACGAAAGCCAATTATATACCGATCAATAATCTTTTTGTGTTTCTTGTTTCAGATCAAAATTGTGACCCCCAACGTGGACACCACATCCAAGTGCATTTTCTGCAACAATTGTTTCATCATTTTTATAGATATTAATTAATAAATAAATCGATCTTTAAAAAATTGTTTTGTATTCTTCAATACCCAATTAATATACAAAAAAAAACCAGACCGATTAGATTACTTTTTCTTTAAAAAAAAAAATCGCGAAAAACAGCGATTTTTCGGGCTGTCACACTGGAAAGCTTCCTTAAAGACAAAAGCGGTATGACACTCCCTACGTGCTCACAAAGCGCACCCTTATAGTTGTGTATCACCCTATATATATATATATATATATATATATATATATATATATATATATATATATATATATATGTATGTATGTATATATGTATATATGTATGTATGTATGTATAGTTGAGCAACATCGAGAGCAGATCCGAGGACCATGCTGGCTCGTAACCACCCCGTCTTTCGCGGCGCGCATCACGTGCGCCTGCAAGTCGTACAGAATGAGATATGTATGCAGACGTACTATATCTACCCCGCTGAATGAGAGATCCAGTTGCCTCACAACTGGATTCGAGCGCTCCGGTCGAGCTCGCAGTTGAATAAATTTCTTTGCTTTTTTTGTTTCTTTTTTTTTTTTCGTTCGCTTGCTCCGCAAGAGGATAATGTTATTTATTTCGAAGGCGTTCCATTATTCGCGTCGGATATATTCTTGTTTGATAATGCATACATTTACAGAGGGTAAATATTTATTGAACCCGAGGAAGTTGTTGCTGAACGTATGGAAGACAGATGCGGGAAGAAATCCTTTGGCGCGAGTATCAGCAACGCGTGGTTGACACGAATGTGGCTTTGGTGGAAACGTGCGGGGGTCGCGTATGAATTGACTAGATTTTCATTCGTTGCGTTAAGGGTAAGTGTCCTTTTAGGGGTGGAGAGTGGACAGTGTTGATATTCTGACATTTTTCAAATTTATATCAATATATAATCCTAGATACGATATTTGCATAACCTTATACGAGTATATAGTTCTTAAGGGGTTTTTCGTTGTTTCCTTTGCGGTGGAGGCTTCTTAAGGATTTCTCAAAAATCACTTTTTTCAAAACTAATTTTTTCTACAGTACATCGTCTTATAAATGTTCCCTGAAAATTTCAAGGTGATCGGAGTAACGTTGACAGGTTTATAGGCTGTTATCTTGACGCCCCACGGAATGCTCGGAGCGACGTTCGGAACTTTAAGAGCTTGGGTCTCGAAAGTACGTTTTTAAAGACCGTGAGCGACACATCTTGAAAACGTCTGCATTGATCTTTCTGAAATGTTTCAGGCTTTGTCTTCGTGTAAAAATGCGGCATTTGGTTGAAGATTTTTTTTTCTGAATTATACATTCGATTTGATGAACGAAAAATACTCATTTTTTCGCGAAAATCGAAATTCAGTTTGGACACGCGTCATTTTTGTTTAATTTTATAGTTCGAAAATTCCTTCGATTAGTCATAGGATAAACTGAAATGGTAACGAAATTTCGTTGATTTTTTAATATTAGAAAACCTGGTTCAGAAGGGCATTGCTCACGGCAAAAAATATTTTCGAAAGGTGCTTTCCGTTAGCTGTAAATAGGTTATAATAAAATATAGCACCTTCCCTAATTTACCAAATACCTAATTTTTTAAGAAACTTATCATCCCGATTTTTGAAGAAGAAAAAGTCCTAAAATGAGCTGTTTTCGACTGTAACAACCAGGCATAGCCCTTTTAAGGCCTTAATACGCGAAAAAACTCTAATTTTTAATTTTTTTAAAATTTTATATTCCATTAGCCTGAACGGTTAGGAATATTTTAAACTTTACAGAATTAAAAGATTCCAAAAATTGTTATAGCATTCAGAGCGCAGCATAGATACCGCGAGATACCGCGAGATAGATACCATAGATTCCACGATTCACTTTTGCGACCCTTGTGAAAGTTCTAACTCTCGAACGAAGGTTCAGATCACTTTGAAATTTTTACAACATATTCTTAGTATCGTCACCTCCTGTGTGAACCACAGAAACGAAATCTCATGACACAAAAAAATATTAAAAAAAAATACCGACAGAAAATGAAGTAAAAAAATGTTCAGTTTCAAATTTTTATTATAATAATTTTAAAAAATTATATTATTGGTTCACACTAAAAATACATGCATTATGCAATTAGAACTAGTTTAATTTTTTTCTGACACCCACATCGATGCCGAGAGCTTTCACCATCAAAGCGCGCGCATAAAAAATACATTGCTTTATTATGTTATATCTCCGCCATTTATTAATATTTATGATTTTTTTTTACATATACTTAACCATGTGCATAAATGATCTGTAAAAAAAATGTTGTCAATATATGCGTCATTTTTTTTAACCGCGTCTAGAAACGTACCTTCGAAAATCGGTGAACTCGCGTATCTAAGGCCTTAAGGATGTTGAGTAACAAATCGCAAATGATAATAAATTTCTGAAAATTTGGTACTCTTTTGTATGAAGTATTTTAGAGGTCGTGTAAAAATTTCATGACAATTAGGAAGCTCATTATTGATCACTTAAGGATGTTGAGTCCCAAATCGCAAATGATGATAAAATTCTGAAAATTTGGTATGTTTTTGTATGAAGTATTTCAGAGGTCGTGTAAAAATTTCACGACAATTAGGAAGCTCGTTATTGAACAATTATCATTCACAAATTAAATGTTGTTTTATGGAAACTGATGTAACTTTGCCATAAGTTTTTTTTTGACCTCTTAATTTTGCAATATCTACAATATACTGATAGCAACGGAAACAAAACGAAGTTTATTGATACATTTTTTTTTAATTTCTTTTAAAAATTGTTCTTAACAAAATGTTAATTTTTTAATAACGAGCTTCCTAATCGTCGTGAAATTTTAATACGACTCCTTAAATACTTCATACAAAAACATACCAAATTTTCAGAATTTTCTTATCATTTTTTATTTCAATCCTTAAGGAGGTTAAAGTAACGATGATAGAATTCTGAAAACTTGGCATGTTTTTACATGAAGTATTCAGGAGGTCGTGTAAAAATTTCATGACCATTAAGAAGCTATTTATTGAACAATTAACGTTAACATGTTTTATAGGGGCTCAACATCCTTAACATTCACAAATTACATGTTGTCTTATGGAAACTGATGTAACTTTGCAATAAGTTTTTTTTGACCTCTTAATTTTGCAATATCTACAATATACTGATAGCAACGGAAACAAAACGAAGTTTATTGATTTCTTTTTTTTTCATTTCTTTTAAAAATTGTTCTTAACAAAATGTTAATTTTTTAGTAACGAGCTTCCTAGTCGTCGTGAAATTTTAACATGACCTCTTAAATGCTTCATACAAAAACATACCAAATTTTCAGAATTTTCTTATCATTTTTTATTTCAACCCTTGAGAGGGAATCATACCTTATCGCGGTCGGTATGGTAGAACGATTATAGATTCCCACGAATCTCTGAAACGGCTCTTCAGATCCCGTCGAAACTTTGCCAAACGACGTCAAATAGATAGATGAATGGCTCTCTTCTTCTCAAATTTTCTGATTTTGAGAAAAAGAATGTAGATTGGCTTATGATAACCCAATCTACAATTTTTTTCTCAAATTCGGAAAATTTGAGGAGAAGACAGCCGTTCGTCTATCTATTTGACGTCGTTTGGCAAAGTTTCGACGGGATCTGAAGAGCCGTTTCAGAGATTCGTCGGAATCTATAATCGTTCTACCATACCGACCGCGATAAGGTATCATTCCCTCTTGAAGTAATGATGATAGAAGTCTGAAAATTTGGTATGTTTTTACATGAAGTATTCAGGAGGTCGTGTAAAAATTTCATGACGATTATGAAGCTATTTATTGAACAATTAACATTAACATGTTTCATAGGGACTCAACATCCTTAAGTAGTCCGATTTTAAACAGACTGTCCGATTTTAAACAGACTGTCCGAATTAATAATAATAAGTCAATAGAGTAAGAATTTGATCGGGCTTGGAGTTCGTCTGCTAAGATTTCCCGTTCTTCCGTATATTGGAGAATTGGATGATAGGATTTGGGGATTAAGGAGCTGACGACAGGATTAAGGGTCGAATTGGTGTCTCCGACGGTTCGAGCGAAGATCCCCTTCGAATGCGGTCACCCTCTCGCATTTGCACCCTCCCGTTTCTGGCGCGCCATTCCTCCAACCTATTGGGTGGAATCGTTCGCAACTACCCACGGAATTTTATCCAACGTTACCAGCAGTCGATCCTGTCCTTTCCAGCCTGACTCGCTGCAGGACCGTTAGGGAAGTCCGGGGTTGGAGTTGGGGTTGGAGTTAGAAAGAGAACAGTCGCGATTTCGCTGTCAGCGATTGTCGATAAGAAATGTTTCTGTGACTGATGAGCGGTGATCATGAGATCCCTTGGACGTGACGGTTCTATCATTGGCAGAGGGTGGCTGATCGAAAGGACCAGAATCTTAAGGGGTCTTCTCACTTTTGACGCTTAGAAAAGGCTATATTGATGTTTTTTTAATAGGTTCCTATTATAGATATTGATATAAAAGTTGTTAAGTACACTTAATAAATACACTACCAAAATACATCGAAATTGTTTTCTTTATTCGAGTCACTATTTATAGACGAGAATGGTAGTTAAAAAAATGTTGATAAAATCTCGGAGATGGATCATCCGAAACAAGAAAATCAAAAGGTTTTAGATTCAGTATGTTAATGGCTATAGCGCATATCTTACGATTTTCGATAAATGCAAAAATAACAAAATGGCGGACATTTCTCGAAAACACAAAAAAAACGTGTTTTTTCACCGTTTTTGGCAAAAAAAATAGTGGATATTAAAATTTTTAAAAATCCTTGATATGCGATATAGCTTCAGTTGTCAAGAATATGTGGTTAAAATTTAATAAGGATCGGTTCAGTACTTTCGAAGCTTTTATGAACAAGCCGTCGAAAAACGTTGTTTCGAGAAAACCGTGGTTAAAATTTGTTTGGGTTACATAAATGCATAACATTTTTTTTTAAATGTATTTCGAAAGTGTATTTATTAAGTGTAACAACTTTTATATCAATATCTAGAAAATAAACTTATTTAAAATATTCCTGAAAATAGTATAGTTTTAGCATCTAAAGTGAGCCTGGCCGGACCCCCCCCCCCCTATTCCGTTACGTAACGGGTGCTTTGTCGTCAATAATTGCCTTTTTTTCAAAGAAATAACTCATTATGAAAGGATCGGGTTCATACTCATTTTATGAAGTATATATTCATCTAGTTTTATATCATTTTTTTAAGAATTTTTTTTTTCAACTATCCCTGACTCGCCGCCGAAAAAAAATTTTCTTCATTGTCCCATCGATATCTTTATGAAAGATTATCTGTAAATAAAACGTCAACAAATTATCGATATCTATACAAATGTAGCTATCGTTATGCGCAGCCGTTTTTTTATTTTGATTTTTTTACAAAATGCCGACAGATCGGACTTTCTTTTTCTATCTTCAAGGTCCTTTTTTGTACTCAAGCAATCTTTGACGAGAGTAATGATCAACATTCAAAAAATCGGCTACGTACAACCTTAGTCACTGCGATTACAAAAATGTTTTTAAAAAATATTGAAAATCGGTTGATAAGTTTTTGCGTATTCACTGAGACATGGTCGAAAAAAGTAGTTTCGAGAAAATCGCGATCAAAGTTTTCGTTCCGTTTTTCTTCATATAAAGTTATTTTTTTCTAGAATATTGATACTTATCTTAAAGTATCAAGTCGCGGGTGATATGACGGTTTTTCATCTTCATTATATTTCTCAAAATAATGAGAGCTTGCACGTCATCTATTCTGAACGATGAGTTTTAAATTTAAAAACTTGAACATGCAGAAATTTTGCTATTTCTGACAGTTCTAAGATCGTAACGTAACGCAAACCTCGACCCCCCCCCCCCTCACGTACGTAGACCGTAACGCCAGGCCAACCCCGCCCCCCCCCCCCCCAATTGCGTTACGCAATTTATGGACGCCCCCTTCCCTACTATAAGAACGGATCAGAATACGGAGTTCGTTTGGATTTGTTTAGGTCTGAAGCAAAAAGGGTTGTACTCCCCTCAAGTCTTCCTAATCCAGCCCGAAATCGGCAATGAATATGACACCGGTGATCGTCTGCTTTGAAATAATTAGCCTTTTATTGAATTCGAACCGGAACATTTCTCGCTGCATCCTCGCGGATGGGCCCAAATTTCGTGTGATTCTTGGTGCAATTCTCATCATCAGGATGACCGTTGTTCCCTTTTCGCGCAGCCAATTGCCGTCATTGCGACGGGTGATAATTAGCATCGTGGTTGTGTGGGAGGCGGGTGTTTTCGAAGGTGTCAGGTAGGTCGGCGCCAGTGGTGGTGATCGTTACGATCAATAGCGAAGGCCGCGCCCGACGTCCGAGTCAGATGACTGGCGTTCAACAGGTTGGACGCTCCAACCGATGCGCCATAAATTTCTCGCCCACCCGAGGTCGATGCTGTCCTCTCGATGACGATCCGTCAGGTGAAATCCCTGCGAATCCGCGCGAGGATGATAACGGCCGGATTACCATTTGAGTAGCTGGGATCAGGTGCCATTTTTGACACTTAGGCCTCGTCGGCGTTGACTTTCTCGGTTGTTGTCGATGTCGTCTCCTGGGCAACTTCCGGCTCGTGTATTCCCATCCATTGGCAGCGCTTCTGGAGCTCCTGGCGGTATCTGTAAGAGACAATCGGTTGGCAGCCATTTTGGAATGGCAGTGGGGTGCCGAAGAGAAGAGTGACCAATAGTGGGGTGAGTGAGGATGGGAGTTCCCAGCGGGACGGAAGTTCCACCAGGCTCCGAAAGCAATCAGAAAGTCACGATCAGTAAAATGGAGATCGGCAGGGGACAGGACTTACCTGGGATGGTTGATGGCGTAGATCCAGGGATCGATGCACGAAACGGTCTTCGCAAAAACGGCTGGTATCATGGTCGCGAAGGGCGTGAGTGAGTCACTGCGACAAATAATGGTCGAACGTGTTACAACGATCGGATGCAAAAGTAGATAATGATAAATTACCGATTGCCAAAGGCCCCCGTCATGGTGACGATCGCGTAAGGTGTCCAGGAGCAGATGAAGAGGAAGAAAATGGTGAATGCAACCTTGGCGATCCTCATTTCGATGCTTCTCTCTTTGTCTTGATTCGAGACGAGCGACTTGACGTTCATCTTCTTGGCCTTTGGACCGGGGAAAAAATCGGAATCCGTTAGCGAGGGTCACGATCGGCAGCGTCGCAAAGACTCGGCGGGAGAAGGTCTCACCTGCTCACGGAGCATCTTCTCGTGTCGCTGTACGGCCTTGAAGAGCTGCAGGTAGAAGTAGATGATGAGGGACATCGGCACGGCGTAGGCCCATACGAAGATGCAGGCCACGAATACTTTGGTGTCCTGGTCGTCGCTGAGGAAGTCGAAGCTGCACGTGGTGAGGAAACCCTCTGCGAATGACAACGAGCAAGGGATGACTTGGCCGGACGAAGGGACCTGTTGGAAGATGAGAGAAGCTTACCCGGGACGTAACGGCCCCATATTCTTGCCCACGGTAGGATGGTGAAAGGCATCGACCAGAACCAGGTCAGGGCAACTATGACGGCCGCCTGCTTTCCATTCAATCTTCCATCGATCGGCGACGATATCGTTCTGCGCAAAGAGACAAAATTCCCGATTGGTGTTCGATCGGGTGATCGTTGCCCAGTTATCAGCAGCTCGCAACATCCTACTTGTAACGATCGAAGGCGATCGCGGCGTTGTTGATGGCCGAGCCGATACCGGAAACGCTTCCAAGGGCTGCGTAGACGTCGCATCCGAGTTGCCAGCCGATCGGCCGCTCGAGGAAGCTGTTTGCGATGAGCATCGGCATCTCCACCATCATCAACAAATCGAACAGCGCCAAGTTGATGACGAATAGGTTCGAGGGTGTTTTCAGCGACTTGGAGCTGCAGTCATCGAGAGAACCGTCAAGTGCCAGCTCTTCGTGCCAGATAACGATCCTTCGTCAAGCCCGGCGAAAACTTACGTGCTGAAGATCCAGACGACGCAGCCATTGCCAACGGCCGAGAGGCTCATGAGCATGAAGTAGACAAGGGCGAGTCCGATGTGCCAGTACTTTCCGGGTGCCAGGAAGCCCCTCCAGTGGGGGTGGACCAGGTCTGAGTATTCTGGGGGTATGTTCCACCCCAGCAGGTGTTCCTGCATCTGCTGGACTTGCCTGCGCGGGAAAACATTCTGCCATTGTTTATCCGGCGAATACGGCTAATTAGCGGCATTACAGCCGGAAGTCGAGTGGCTTTGCTCGGTATTCGTTAATTGATCGGGGCTGAAGTAGGATCGAACAACGAGGCGTCATTGTCGATTGGGCGCAGGGGCTTCGAGAGAAGTCGACACGGGCTATAGGAAAGAGGGTCCTCGATGTCTGTTGCAGCTGCAAAACTACCAGGACGGAGGGCCAGAGCGAGAGAGAGAGGGAGCGGGTGAGGGGGGTTGGTGCATGCGTTCCAGGCATCGCAATCGCGTCTATGGTGAACTGACAATACCAAATGATTAGTTCGGATCGAACAGTACGATGAGTGGAGGAATCGGCATAGGGGTTGCCAGCTGAGGGGATGTTCTCGTTGTAGGCTCGACATCAATGGTGGTCCGGTTGTCCCCTTCCTCTTTTCACATGACTACTCGTTATTCGTGTCCTTCAGCAGCTCTCCATCTCGTCACTGTCTTTCTTCGTATTCTGATGTACCTTTCATTTCTCTCTCTCTCTCTCTCTCTCTCTCTCTCTTGCTCAACGTCAAGACGCAAATCGCGTCCGTCGCGTCATGACGTTTGACGAGCCTATACCTGTACAGTGGGAGGCAACAATGCGAGGCGATTATCAAAGAAATGATCAAGTACAGAGAGACCCACCCGACTCCGCCGACAAACGCTTGCATCGGGCTGATGAGGTTGCTCTCGTTGTAGAACATCCTGATGCCTGGTATTCTCTCTTTCCCCTCTACCTCCTCTTTCCCCTTTTCCGATTAACCTCCTAGCGCTTTTTCTTCCTTACTTCGCGGACAGGTCCGATTGGAGCTTGGCTCGTCTCACGCGGTCCTCGGAATACAATGTTCGCTCGAGCAACGGGTATAACTTGAATGGAGAACAGTTCCCAGTTAATCAGACACCTCGGATTCGATTTAACTTTTAACTCATCGTCGTCGAAGTGGTTGTTGGAAATTCATAGCTCAATAATAATGGAATTTGATTGTGATGTATTATTTTATCGATCGAGTTGTATTGACTTATTACTATTATTCTGTGTTTATACAGGGTGTATCGCGACTAATAGTTTTCCGTTCGTGAGCATGTAGGGTGTGCATTTCCAAGCAAAACGCTTTTTTTAATGTTGCGCGACAAAAATTGACCGAGATGTTCACGAGTAAAGTCCAACGGTGAGTATGCAATGGCACAGTAGTTTCGATTCGAAGTGGGTGGTCGAATTCGAACTTGCAGTTTTTAATTTTTTAATTCGAGTTTTGAACGTTATCCGGTCGTCCAAATAAGGTATTAAACAATGAATAAAAAATGTTAAACAATGTTGTCTATTGTTCACTTGAAAGATCTTTAGATCATTAGATCTTTCGGTAAACGATGGACGAAATTGTCCAACACTTTTTATTTTTCATTTAATACTTTATTTGAGCGACTGGATAAGGTTCAAAATTCAAATTTCGACATTCGAAAATGAAAGTTTGACATTTCGATTTCAATTTCAATTTAACAAAAATGAGTGGATTTGAATCCGCTTGCGCAAACGTGGATTAGAACCCGCGCTCCCTCTAGCTTGAACGCCGAAACTACTGTGCAATTGTTTACTTACCGTTGGACTTTACTTGCGAATATCTTGGCCAATTTTTGACGTACGAGATTTAAAAAAAATGCATTTCGCTTGGAAAGACATATCCTATATGCTCACCAACGGAAAACTAGTAGTTACGATACACCCTCTATATATATATATATATATATATATAATTATAATATAGTATTGCTATTAGTATTATTATCCTTATTGATATTTTAATAGATTCTTTTTTGTTATAGGACTCAAAGAATAATATATTGGTTTAATTGAATGCAGCAATAACGTAATAACATTATTATCCATAGCATATTTTATTATGCGAGTTTATTTCTGGAACCCTTGGGGGTTTTTATAACCTCCCGTCTGTTTTTCAGTTTCCTTCTTACATTATAACATCTTTCACAACCGTTCTCCTGCGTTTTACCTCTCTTTACTTTTAATATATATATGTTCAATGAAAATGTATCTCGTTGTTTAATTACTTATATAATAGACTAATTGAATTGAAATACAGTATGATTATGAATACGACTATTTTATTATTTATTTGAATGCTATTCAATTATATAATATTATTATAAATAATATTACCTTAATGGTATCTATATATATATATATATATATATATATATATATATATATATATATATATAAATAATTCCTACATTTGATTGGACTTCTTTATTGTGAATATTTTTGTATAAATTCTATAACATCAACAATACATTGCAATATCCATATAGATAACAACAATAATAACAATTACAAATTATAGTTTAATAGATATACAGTACCAGTAGAAAGTTTCCGATCACATTCGATAGTTGCAAAATTAAACTTCAATAATATAAGTCATTATATTTCTCACGTTACGAAAATACACTGGCCCTATAAAATGAATTATGTTATTTTTGAAATAATTTTGCAATTATCCATAGTGATCGAAAACTTTTGGGCTGTAATAAATCATTATTAATATAAAATAACAGCTGAATTGAAATAATAATCAAATTATAGCAGTGGGTAAAGTCAGTACGAAAGCCTTCGAATCTGAAAGCTTTTCGTTCCACTTACCCCTTATCGAATCGATTGTCAAATTATATATATGTCTATATATGTTAAATTGAATAGGCGATCGTTCGTGATCGTTTTTGGCCCTGGTTGGGTCGAATATCAGTAGCAGCCAATCGTGGGATACCGATTTCGAATGCGTGGGATGATAACCGAGGAACTATTTATATATTTTGCGATATACTTTGAAGTGAGACGCGGTTGCCGAAGGTGGGGAATGCTTTCCGCAACTCACTTGAGTTCGAGGATGGCGAGCATTCCTTTTTATACCGGGTTCAGTCGACCCCTTCTATCGTTCGAGAAGATCCCGATATTGCGTGCCCGTTGATAATTTAATTTGATTTCGAATGAGAAGAGACAGGGGTGGGGGAGGGGGAGCGAGAGAGAGAGATAGAGAGAGATCGGGAAAGAGAGAGAGAGAGTGAGAAATAAGGAGGAAAACTTTAATTCGGCCCGTCACGCGATATTTTATATCAAGCCTACAAACCGAGTCTTATTGTTTATATCCCCCTCCCCCCTTGCCCCTCTCGCATTACGGATGACCCTTGCTGCTCTGCCACCAACCCCTCTCGCCCTCGAACGAAAAAAAAACTTCCGTCCGACCTCGCCACCCTTTCGGAATGAGGTCATTTTAGAAATGTCATTCGCGGTCGGTGAGCACATGTAAATGGGGAAAAGTCCCCCACGAGGCGCTAATATATGGTGTTATTGGAATTCCCTGTATGTCTGTATACGCGTAACACCATCCCTGTACGTAAGGTGCCCAAGAGGGCGTCTGACATGTTTTATGCCGTGAAAATTGCGGACGGTGAAATATCATTGCGAATTTTGCCACGAGTGTGTTGACGTCTACGCCAAGTCCGTGAACCGTGATTATATATACATATGGAGCCATGCACAAGTATCTGTTTTGGTAAGAATATAGAGCGTGTTATTGGGAGGAAAACGCTTTTTTTTTAAAGCTCGTGCGATGAAAATTGGCCGAGATATTCCATGCTGAGCTTCACGCTGAGCCAACAATGGCACAGCAGTTGCTCATGCGGGATTTTCTTCTGTTGTACGTGTTAAGTGGTAAACGGAGATTATGGAATCTTATTGTCGATTTACAAAGCGAATTGCAGCGATTTGCAAAACCGAAATTTTTTTTTTTTTTAGTGAAAAAAAGGTTATGAAAAAATATTCTTTTGTCTGAAGGTGGATTCAAACCGCGTTTGACTAACTAGACTTTGAAGGCGATTACATCGGTCAATTTTTGTCTCACGATATTTAGGATTAAAAGTTTTGCTCGCAATGACACCACCCTTATGCTCGCGAAGGAAACCTTAGTAATTGCGATTCACCCTGTATATGCTATTTGTTTTTCTACTGGAATGTAGTCAAGGAAAGAAAATTCGCCATTTTTTTTGGTATTTTCTTGATTGCGTGAAAAGTCCTACGAAATGGCCATTTTTTTCGTAATTATATATTTAATAAGCGAGCAATCGTGGATAAGGAATTTGTGGTATTTCGGAAATAGTGAGTTTTGTGCGGCGCTGGAAGACAATCGGTGAAAGATATTTTCTTTGGTGGCATTTTTTTTTGTAGACTCGACTTTACAGTAGTTAGATATTATCGTAATAGTTTGTGATTGATAGTACATAATAAGTGCATTTTCACTTAATATATTATACTAATATAGATTGATATAATGATTGACTGTTGTAATTGTAAATTAAAGAACAACGAAAGTTCTTATGGAAACGTGTACTGCTTTAAGATCTTAATTTGGTTATAATCATGTAATTATCGTGATGGCGTGGTTATTATATGTTGGTTATTATATTGTAATAATATATTGTGATATAAAATTGAATTTAACTAAATATATTGTAGTGTTCGGTATCCAATGCCATTTAAAAAAAATTTCTTCGTCATAATCGTTCTTCCTTCATTGTATTATAATGATATACTATAATAATGAAGTACTGTAATTATTGACTCAACAGCCTACACATTTTTGTTAGAAAATTATATTTTATTTCGTAATTTCATGTTTTTACAAATGTATATTCCTTTTTCACATTTTTAATTTTACTGTAATTACGTATTATGATAATGCAATTCTTGTAATGATTATTATATACCAACGAATATTTTATTAAAGAATAATCACATGATAATTTGATTACTATAATACAATAGCTGTTATTATATTATAATGTATACATGTATAGGCACGTTGGCCCGAAATCCTTTTTACTTTTCGAGAAAGAAGCTATGTTGAATCTTTTTACGAGTTTCCTTATAGTATACATTTTTTTCTCTTTTGTCTTTGTATTTTTCTCTTAGAAGTTTTTCAAAGCAATTGGAAGTCATTTCGACCAGCATAAGTATTTTTTTTATCATGTCAACTTTAGTGTCTGATGCTCCAAAACCTATTATTGAAACTTTTGATAAAAAACTGCGGCATTGACATTAGTGTTCAGTTGGTCATTTGTTCATGACTTGGCGGTGCTTCGTAACGACTTCGTAACGACAATCCGAGTAAAAAATCGCAATGAAAAGTAAAAAACGATCGTAAAACATACACGGGGGTGATTCGGATGGGTATTGATACGATTCACGCAAAAATCGAAGGATCAAGAAAAAACGTTAATATTTAATTATATAATATTTATTATTTAATAGTTAATATTTAAAAATAATATAATAATAAAATATATAATAGTTTATATTTAAAAATATAATATTTATTTATATAATAACAAATTGGAATTACGACGTACATTTTATTTGTAAACGAGTATTTTTTAATTATAATGTTACAATAGTCGCAAAGTACAACGATGAATCCGAGTTGGATGAGATCTGGACATAATAGTATCGCGCAAATTTGATTACCCCGTGGTTCGATATGCGAACACTGTATAGGCGATGAAGCTTCATCGGATTTGCAACCTGCATCATCACCGGTAGTTGCAAATGTTAAGCTTGCGCTGATAATCAGGTCGAAAGTTGAACAGGATGAAGGGGAGTGTGCGGTAATGGAGATCACCATCATTTATTTTCAGCTGCGGCGTGCAACGTTGCGAATCACCTGCCTCGGTAAAAATATTCCTTTCGGGGTCGTCCAAAAGAAAAAAAAATTGTCTCGGAATCGAGGCGAGAGCAGGAGTGAAATCTCCTTGTCGCTCTTTCGGCCTCGCTCGAGGTATCGGGAAACTCATCTAGGTGAGTTTGGACACGATCATTTGTCACAGCGTTTCTCCAGAGAATTTTTTTTTCTCACAGTCCCTTTTCCTCATGTTGGCAGTAGAGAGCCTTCGGTGGCCGCAGGCAGCGTTGGCGGGACCAGTAGTCGGATGGGTGACCGCTCGGAATGGTCTGCGGAGCGGGGTGGAGGGTAAAAGTTTGAGGGATGAAAGGGGGCGCCCAAAAAAACAGGTCGATTTGCAATATTTTTTTCCGGTCGGATTATTGGGATAGCGAGGTCGAGATTTTACACACATTTTGTACACAGTCTTGCCAAGTATGAGTGTTTTTTCAATTGAAAAATATTGATAAACCACGAAGTTATTATTGTTCAAAGAAAGTATCGCCGTTGGTGCAAAGCCAATCGGTACAGGTGCATCTGGCAACTGGGTTCAGCTGAAAAAAAAGTTGAAAAATGTACTTTGAGTATTATAATAAAAGTTTCGTATGAGAGGATGGTTTTTTGAAATTCTCAAAATTACGAAAATGGCAAGCTGTAGAACGACAGGTTTGACTTGCGAGAGGAGGAAATATCTTTGATAATTTGTTATTAACAAATGGATTAACATATGAAGAAATTATCTGGTGATACGATGGAAAATGTTGTAAAATATGGTCTGTCCAAGTTTGAAGGGAACCGGACGAATAGATTTTGAGATACGACTTGCACCGTTTCACAAGGCATAGTGGTCGGGAAAAAGTCGAAAGAGGAGGGCATCAGTACGAAGTTTTACCTTCCACAAAAATCTACATAACCCGGTCAATTTTTGGAATTTTTACAAAATCTTTGCTGCAAATGAAAGTTGAGACCCTAAACTGTCAAACGAATTGAAAAATTGTATTTTTTAAATTTCAGCTCACACATGCCTCTTAAATTATCTTCTGCGACAATTATTTGTCGTTCGTTGGTGCATGTAGAACGTATGAGAAAACGAGCTCAAAGTACACAGACAAAAAGAAAGCACGAACGAAGTTTTCCATTGGTATGTGGCCACCGGAATATTGCGACGAGAAACTAAAATATTTTATCACCGCTAACGTTCGTTGGTTCGATGAAATAATTCTCAAAATATTCCATTTGCTTAATAAATAATTTTTCGGCCTCCAATAACGCTTTTAGTCATACCGAGTAATTTTTTTTCAGCGTACCAACGCGTTCCGTGCCTGCGTCAATTATGCATTTCCCTCGGACGGTTTGCTCAACATGAAAATAATTTTATCCAATTTTTCGTTGGGTGTATATACCAGAAAACTGGTAGCGAGATTTGAATAATTTGTGCCCATTTTCACCGCGCGGCAATAAATGTCGCGCCGTCACGTGCGGCTTAATAGTTTATTTGTTATTTTTTCAGCAGTGCCTTCCGTGCGATATTTTTTATTTTTTCATATATTTATTATTTATACGGCACCGTTTGCCATTCTATATTTTTTATTCTGCTGCATACACTTTCTTATACTTTATTCGTCGGTTGCCTTTTGTCATTATTATATCCGATGTTGCTCTCGAAGATTCACCAAAAAATTCAACTCATTCGACGCCCGTCCAGAAGAACAAAAATCCCCGAGACAATGAAATCAAATATAAATAAAAATGGGAATATACAACATCGATGATATTTTCCGCACGGACAGAGTAACTTTTCCATCGCGGGATATTTCGCGGCTTATAAATTCGTCGCTATTTTAATCGTCCGATATATCTGCGCCATGACGGTCTTTTTGTCCCCGCATCGCTCCGCAACATCGGCTCGTCAATATTTCACTCCGCTGATTTTCAACGTCCCCGTTGTCTGCTCCGCGGGGCTCTTTCAATTCTGTCGGAAATTTCTGCGGACGATCAAACACCAATGGACTTGCGCGCGCGAATTTTTCGCCCGAAGTCCCGAAAGTGACAATAGTTGAAAGCAATGGTTAGAAATGATACGGTGGTGAACAAAAAAGAAAACGAACTTTTTCGGAGCGGCAAAAATGGAAACCGAATTGACGGAATGACGTGAAAAGGTGTCGCGAAATGGGAGAATTCAGAAATGGCGTAGTCAGGCGAGGGTAACGAAGGTATGTATGTGATTCGATCATTTGGTGCATTAGTCGTAATCACTGGTCTGGAAAACGATTTTTGATACTTACTTAAGGTAGTCCTATCGACAGGCTTCAATCCATAGGATTTTTATAATTTTTTTTTGAGCTACACTGAACATATGAATAATCGTCTCTGCAAAATTTCAGGACCGGTTATCGACCTTATTACGGAGAAAAAAAATATAAAGCTTGCGTACTTTTGTGAAGGAATCCCGAGACGACATACACAAATCCAGTTTCCGGTCGCTTCAGACGTGTATACAATAGTGAGAATCCGTCAGATTCTTAAAAATAATCAGATTTACATACTAACCACTTCTAGTAATCCAATGCTCTCAGCAAAAAATACGCTTATTGACCTAATTTTCATGTAATATCAAGTTTAATTTGAACTTCCGGTATTGGATTTATTACCACTTGCTACGATAAAGAGACGTGACAGCAAGGCAACAGCTGACTGTAGTCGTAACCTCATCTCACTCGTTCGAATTTCCACACATATTTCATTTTTAACCGACATATTTCGCCGACACAAATTTTCCACGCTTTTTTACCAGTCGTGGCCCGAATACAATGCTTTACATTTCCCGCACCTGACATTGTTTTGACAGATCGACGCTGAAAAGCATGGAGGTTAACCCGCCTGAATGCGTAAAAAGAGACGGAGATAGAACCAATGTTGCCAAATGTCAAACCTAGAAATACTACGCGAATCGTTGGAATAGTTATTTTTTTCATTATTCTAATTAAATGTGAACATTCATTAAACAGTTTACAAATGGAAAATTTTAGTTATTACAAATTATTTTTTTCGCATATGTTAAAAATAAAAATTGTACAGGTCTCAAGTATGATCAGTGGTATGACTAGTGGTATGACCTTAAGGGGAAGCGCACCGCGGCGGGCTGGAAGGAAGTCGTTTTTTCCGACTTTTTTTGCCCACTGGATTATTTATTTGGGACTTGGAAAAAATGTTCGTTATCGATGATACGTCGAACTTATTTGGTGTACATTATTTTGAAAATCTTTAAAATTAGCAACGTTATTGAGGCTCTGTATAATAAATGTGGTTGGATCGATATACATGACGATGGTTGATTTGAAAAATAAAAATAGAAAAGCTTTATAATCTATATTGATGTTGTTCTTGTTGTACGTAGCCGTTTTCGAAAAAGAAATCACAAAATGGCGGGTGCTGACAAAAAAAATTAATTTTGGCGAAATTTTTGCTTAATTTCGGGGGCTTAAACAATAGCCAAAAAAAGAAACGGCTACGTAGAACGATAAGTACTGGAATTGCGAAAATTTTGTTTTTTTTAATGGAAAATCGGACTGTTCTAGTTAGATATATGATTCCGGCTAGGTCAAGAAAAGTCGTTTCGAGAAAATTGCGATTGAAAGTTTTAGTATACGAGAATCGTTGCGCTACTTGGTCGATTTTCAATATTTTGCCTTGAACATTTTTTCACATATTCTCGAATATAAATTCGTTCATAAAATGTAAAAAAAATCGATTTATTTGCCCCAACACCGTTGCGTGCCACCTTAAAGTTTTCACATTGAGTATATCTATAGCTTTCTAGATAACTCATGTAAAAAAATAGAATATATATATTCATTATCAATTATTTTAACCAACATAATTTAAAATCATTTGATAATAATAATATATTTGAAGGAGGGCAATATAATATAATTGAGTGATTGATATAGAGGGCAATATAATATAATTGAAGAAGGGCAATAAGTGGAACAAGGTCGGCATGTAAAAAAGGGAACCACCCCGTTCGATGTATCAGATAATTAATTTTTTGTTAACATAATTTAAGACGCCAATGTAATAGTCATTAACTTATAATGATAACAATGAGAGGTGCTTCGTAAATAATATATTCGGGTCTTGATAAATGATTGCGAATAGTCAAATAAGAATAATCTGCAAACATTTTTAACCAGAGGTCCAAAACTCTGCGAGTCTAATAATTATTCTTGTTTTATTGTTTATAATTCTTTGTTACTGTGTCGTCAAACTTAAAATAATTAAAAAAAAATTGATTCTATATAACAGTTTGAAAAAAATTTCTTAACGTTGCCTACCCCTCATTCTTAACGTTGCCTATCCCTCATTAAAAAAAAAACAATATAAATAATAATATCTCGAAAATGGTTCACTTTTGCATAAAGCATTACTGGGTTATTTGATAGCGGAAAATATGTCTATCAACCCCTCCACAGAATCGTGACTAAAGAACCAGTAGCCCTGTACATATATTTACGACTGGTAAACGATATTTCGTTCTTATTTACATCATCGCCACTGTACACATGCATATTTCTCTACATGAATAATAGAAAATAAATCCATAACATTGATACATTATGTGGGTGATTCCCTTGAAATGATCATTTCGCAAGTGATTTGACTTTTTTGATAAATGCTATTCGATTACTTTGTAGGTATTTTGGAATATAACCGTTCAAAAGATTTCGAAATCTTCCTACAAAGTAGATTTGGCAGAAAAATCATCATTACCTTTTTTTTCTGTATTTTGAGCGTGAAAATCATTTTTCTGGAGTGTCCTATCCAAGTCTATCCAGACCTCATCTACACTAAAAGCATCAGAAAAACATATTCCTCGAAACCATTGGACATTTATTTACTTTCTCCCTAAAAAATAAAATAAAAATAATGAGCACAGGTATCTCACAATAAATAATGAAATTTTGAAACCGTTTTTCTCAAGCATTCCTCTGGATAGCTGTAAATCAGTTAATATATTATGTGACAGGTGGTGCTAGCTGATCATCCTTGCCAGAACAGTGCAACTAACTTTTTTATTTATAGCAGAGTGTATCATTTCAAGTATCTTTGACAATTTTTTTATTGGGAAATGAATTTAGTTTTTGTACTGTATTATCTACTCTTTGATCGAAGGATTCAATAGGATAATGATTGTTGAAAAAATTATTATTACTTGTTTATTATTTTGTACAATTATTATTATTGAGAGAACACTCTATTTTTCTTGATGTAAAAAAGTACGCATTGAAAAAAAAAATCTTTCGATTGCGGACTGCCTTTTGATATACAAAAAAGTCTGTGAAATTTGAAGCAGACCGGTTTGAAGTTTTACGCGTTACAAACGCGTTTAAAGTTTTACGTCAGTATGTTCGCCGGACGTACCTGTAAACGCTCATAAGTCCCTCAATTTTCAACGGACCGACTCGAAATTTTCGGAGTATATTCTTGAAAAGTTATATTATAAGAATCCGTAGAAAGCGAAAAATCGATTTTTTTTTAAATTTCAACTAAATTAAATAAAAATTGAAGGGGTTGAAACTAAAATTTGAAGGGGTTGAAAATAAAAATGTCAACCTCTTGATAAACCAATAAAAACTTGACAGGTAAAGGTTTGGGCAAATATTCGGAAGTGGGGCTCCTACTAGAATCAGGCTAATTTTTGTTTGGGTTCGTTTCGGGTTGTTTGGGGTGGTTTGAGGTTCTTTGGGTTTTTTTGAACCCTTGAAGAAAATTAGCCGGATTCTAGCCGGAGCCCCACTTCCGAATATATACCAAGGTTTGCATCATTCCCCTGGCCCTACTATTTCCTTCGATCACGATAAATCTCTTAAAACTAAATAATCAGTGTGATCCATAGGGCATTATATCGTTTAAAACCGAAGTCAATTGGAATATTACAACGAAAATAAATGAACCATTTTTGCTTATACATGTCATTGTCCTGCAAAGTGATCCTTTCGAAAGAATCACCCATATATGAATTTCAATAATAGAAGAAAAACAATCCAATTTTTGTTTTCCATAACATTACACTTTCGATGCTTAAATGTGAAATACAACAAATGGTATGGTCATTACTACCAATTATGATTGCAACCAATATTAATGACAAATACCAGTTATTATACGAATACGTAGATGCAAGATAGTTTTATACACATATGTCCGAATATATATGTAAACACATATGCCCATATTTGCGAATGCTACGTATGTATTTACAGGCACAAATGTGGACGAATATAATGCTCAAAGAATTGATGTGCTCGGGCCCAGGATCCATCGAGGCCGTGGATCTACTCCGGAATTAACAACGTTATTGTCACAGTAGTTTCTAGCACATTCTGCACGGATTGAAATTCG
>OX632364.1:36213648-36252509 GCA_951751655.1 Ophion costatus | reverse complement strand
CAATGACGCTATTGTTATTTAAAGAAATTGTTGATATTCGTGGGTGGAGGTGATTTTGACCACGGAGCCAGATGAGATGAAAAATGAGATGAAAAAAACGAGATAAAAAATACGCTTTTTGTGAAATAGTCAAAGTTTCGGATGTTCGAATGGTTTTTTTGAAATGTTGGACGCTACGAAAATGGCAAGATGAAGAAAAAAAAGGTCGCGTTTCGACAAGAGAATGTGATTACTTGTTATTGAGTCAGCATCCTGGTCTAGAGATTTGGAAAATTCGATTTCTTTGGGCATTTTTCTAAAGTATAGACTTGAGAATGTACCGCTTATCATTCATCTGAAAATCATATTACTTTCTTAACCATAATACTTTTCATACTACTTTCAATCATAATACTTTCTTCAGCCTGGTTGACACGAAATCTCGAGTACTATTCAAACGATTGACTTTAAATTTTCTAAGAACCTTCAGTATATATTCCTCTATTTTCCCTACTTCGGGGGTTGTCAAGTTATTATTATTACTATTTTTTTAATTTAACTTTGATAACAGGGCGAAAAATTAACTTTTTTTAGACAGTCATTGAACTTTTTTCTCCTTGGTATAATGGATAATGACATTTTTTTAAATAAAGAAAATTGGTTTTTGTTTCTTTTTCAGATGAATGGGAGCTTTGGAATTATGATGACCACCCAACTTTCTTTTTACACGGCCATATTTGAAAGCCTATAACTTAAGTTTTTTAAAACTTAAAAATAAGTTTTAAAAAACCCCCATCTGGTCAGACCATAGAAAATGTTGTGAACTCTGCTGCGTCCGAATATGAAGTGAATCGGACGAATAGATTTTGAGAGATCCGACCCTTCACAAAAATCGTCACAATTTCGTCAATTTTTGGAATTTTCACAAAAACTATGTCGTAAATTAAAGTTGAGACCCTAGGCTTAAAAACGCTGCAAACAATTAATAAATAAGCAAAAACATAAATATATAATAAATGGTTTCGAGACCAACGAGATACAACCGAAAAGATTTACGAAAAAACTCACACGAGTTCAAAGACGAATTTGAACAGCTAAAATTATTGGAAAAGAGACTCCGCTTGATGAACAAATTACAAACAAACGGTACGCGACTCCGGGGACAATGTATACTTACGCGAAAATAGAAACGATCTGTAGCGAGTTCCGGCCGAAGAGAGTATACTTCATTCGAGAGGCGTGACAAACGAATACATGGAATAGTAGAGGAGCATATGAAATTCGAGGGTGTGGATTATTCACGGTTTGTGGACCGTTGAATTCTTAAGCACAGAAGAAACTGGAATATCTTCCAATTTGTGTTACCTCACGACGATCTATCCGCAAATTAAATTTTCAGGATTTTCAATCGTGTACACATGGACATTTAATTTGACTCAATTATTAGCTTGACATTTTTAATACGATTTCATTTATTGCATTTTTTATAGCCCAGGGTCAACAGTTTTATAGTTTCTATACTTTTTATAGTTTATATTATTATGTAGTTATATTATAGCATTATTTTATAGTTTGCAAAATAAATTTTGTGAAAATTTGAAAAACGTTATGGAGCCAAAAAAAAATTGGATCCAATTATTTTTATGTTCAGCAAACCGTCAAAAGAAAATGCACAACTGACGCAGTCTCGAGCCACACACGTTGGTACGCTGAAAAAAATAAGCTGGTACGACTAAGTTCGTTATTCAGGGACAACGAATTATTCATCGAGCGAATGGAATACAAGGTTATTTTAATAACGATTTATTTTATCGAATTAGCGAATTTTCGCAATAATCAAATATTTTAGTGTTTCGTTGGAATATTTCGGTGGCTACCTGCGAATGAACAACGTCATTCATCCTTTTGTTTTCGTCTGTGTACTTTGAGCTCGTTTTTTCGTCCGTCTCGTTCTATCTGCAACAACGAACAATTAATAATTGTCCCAAAAGATAATTTAAGGGGTCTGCGTGAGCTGAATTTAAAAAAATACTATTTTTTATCAGTTTAATAGTCGAGGGTCGTCATTTTCGTTTGCAAGAAAAATTTTATAAAAATTCTGAAAATTCACCAAGTTATGGTTGATTCCCTTCACATCAACCCTTCACAAACCAAGTAAGTTCGTGAAAGGTTGGCCCACTGCGCTACGACGAACCCTGCGATTTACCCTTCTTTCCTTTGCCTATTTCTCGAACGCTTTTATCAGACGTTGTGAGTCGTATCGGAAAATCTGTTCGATTCACTTCAAATTCGGACGTAACGTAGATTTTTTCATATGTCAATCCATTTGTTAATAACAACGTATTGAAATTTTTTTTCGTAGAAAAACGACCTTTTCTACAGCTTACGATTTACGTCATTTTGAAAATTTCAAAAAGTATCCAGCCATACGAAAGTTTAATTATTATACTGAAAGTATATTTTTCAATTTTTCATTGAGCCTGGTTGCTAGAAACACCTACACCGATTAGCCGTGTAGCAACGGTGGCGCTTTATAAAAAATAATAACAACTTCGTTGTTTATCCATTTTTTTCACTAAAAGAACTCAATCCTGCCAAGACTATGTATTAAAGGCTCTTCTCACTTTAGACGTTAAAAGAGGCTGTTTTCGTGTAGTTTTTCACAGGTTCATATTATAGATATTGATATAAAAGTTGTTACACTTAATTCTTCTTCACACTCCAGAAATACATTTTTTTTAAATTTCATTTATTTACGTCACTGCTCATAGTCGACAATGGTAGTTGGAAAATTGTTCTAAAAAATTGTAGGTCTGCGCTGTTGATGAAATCTCGGAGATGGTTCATCCGCAACAAAAAATCAAACGGTTTCGGATTCGGTACATTGATGGCTGTAGCGCATATCATACGATTTTTTATATATGCAAAAATAACAAAATGGCGGACATTATTCGAAAAAACAAAAAAAAATGTTTTCTCACCGTTTTTGGCAAAAAAAGTAAAGATCAAAATTTAAAAAAATCATTAATATGCGCTATAGCTATAGTTGTAACGTATATGCGGTTACAATGTCATAAGGTTATAATGTCATATTTTATCAACAAGCCGTCGAAAAACGTTTCGAGAAAAACGGGTTTAAAGTTTGTTTGGGTTACATAAATACATACATAAAAAAAAATGTATTACGAAAGTGTAATTATTAAGTGTAACAAATTTCATATTAATCATATAACGCATAATAATCACATAACAAATTTCATATTATAAACCTATGGAAAAAAATTCATGAACATAGCTTTTTATAGCGTCTAAAGTGAGAACACCCCTTAATTATGTGTGTAAAATATCTCGACCTCGTCATTCCAATTCTCTCACCAGAAAAAATATTCGATATAAAAATATTCGATACGCGAGCGCATGCAGACCAGGTTGAACTAGCAATTGGTCATTATTTTTTAAATTGTTTTCCACCTTTGTCCGTAGATGACCCATTTATTTCCAAAAGCAATGCGAGCTGGTTAACTTTATTTTATGCATCGCATCGATGTACAGACCAAAAAAGGACACAATTACAGCTTCATATTTAATTACGATGTACCGCAATCGAACCAATCGCCAAAATAACATCGCGAATAAGATTCTCCACAGCGAACACTGTCGGACGATAGGTCATCGAAATTATATATAAAGTCAATCCTCGTAAATCCAAAATGATAAATATTAAAAATTATGCAACGAATCTTTCTGTGACTGATTTATCCGCAATGTATACCTGCTCTTTTTCTAAATACAGAAAACGAACGTGCCAGTGTCGGCAGAGGCCACCCACACACTTCATCTCGTCCCGCTCTCGTATTCTCGACCCAAGATTCCTACACTATAGTCGCGTAATAAACCGAATTTAGAAGTAACTGGATTGTGTTCGACAAAGCCACGAGCTGAGACATATATCGGGTAACCCACTAGGAATTGGTTATTCGAAATCTTCAATAATCATTGATTTTTTGAAGATAAAAGGTCAGAGGCAACGTCTGAAAGGTTTGTGAAGATCTATATTTCTGTCGCCGCATTTTTTTTGCTTAAGGCGTTACCCCCACTTGTAGCGCAAAAAAAGGCCTTTTTCATGAATTTTTTAAAAGAAAACTACAAAACTTTTTTAATCGATCAATATACCATCTTAAAGAACACATCTTGAAGAACTTTCAGTAATTTTTTTATTGAATAATATTACATTGTTTAGTGGCAAATGGCCGTCAATGAAATAATGTTTTTATATACACGGTGTGCGGTGACCAACATTGCGGCGAAGTGAATCATCTGAAAAAAAAATACGGATGGATTTAGTCAAATATAAGTATAAACTAGTCTTTAATCGAAGGATTTTAAAAAATATTCATTTTTCACAAAATGCCGGACAGTCAAAGTTAATGGTTCGATTTTAACGAAAAAAACGGCCGTTTTTTGGCTATAAAACGGCCAATTTTTTTCGAAAAAAAAAAATTGAACGATTAAAGACTACATTTTTATGTATTAAATAAGTCTGCAAAATTTCAAGAAGATCGGTTCATTAGTGTTCGAGTAATCTTGGTCACCGACTTCAGAAATGCCATTTTGAGGAGAACGCGTTTAGAGTTTCAATTTCAGTTCTTCAATTCACGGATTCTTCTCTTTCAACGCTCATATCTCAGTGAATTTTGTTCGGATCGACTCGAAATTTTCAGGACATATTCTCAGATACTTATACTTAAAAAAAATGCAATAAAAAAATCGATTTTTTCAAAATCGCAAGTGGGGGTAACCCCTTAACGAACACGTCAAACTGATTTGAATGTCAATTCCACTTTTAAAAACGGAAAGCCCTATTTTTTGAGTGCTTCGTTCAATTTTTAGAAATTATTTTTAATCTGCCTGTAATCAAAATAAAATTTTGATTTTTGTCGGATCGCTTAATTTTTTCAGGAAAATACTCCTCGTAATAAAAATAAGCTATTATTTTAAGAATTGAAAAATCATTAAAAATCCTATTTTTCTCCGTCGCAAAGTCTCCGCGCAGGAAATATAGAAAACGCATTGCCACGTCGTCGTTGTCACCCTGTATATGCGTGTGCCCGTGTATGCACACACACACACAAACACACACACACACACACACACACACACACACACACACACACACACACACACACACACACACACACACACACACACACACACACACACACACACACACACACACACACACACACACACACACACACACACACACACACACACACACACACACACACACACACACACACACACACACACACACACACACACACACACACACACACACACACACACACACACACACACACACACACACACACACACACACACACACACACACACACACACACACACACACACACACACACACACACACACACACACACACACACACACACACACACACACACACACACACACACACACACACACACACACACACACACACACACACACACACACACACACACACACACACACACACACACACACACACACACACACACACACACACACAAAGGTGCGCGCGCGTATAGACACATGCATACATAGGACTCGATTCAAGATCGAATTCGTGAAACTCTTTGAAAAGATCACCATAATTTTTCAAATTGCCTTTCGATGTACAAGATGAAAGGGCACTCGAACCGTCGGGTTTCTCGAGCCGCAGCAAAGCGAGAGCTTCTCGATTTGGCGTGTGTTGGGCAGGCACACTCGTTGCCAATAGTTCGTGGCCAATCCGTCGAGCACACATAACCGAGGAGTTAGCAGATAAAAGGGGCAAGAGAAGCAAGGAAGAAAGAAAATACGTGAAAAGACTGTGGCGGAAACGCTAGCTGAGTGTTTTCGTTCCCTTTTTACTTCCAAATTTGTTCGATTTTTGCGGCGAGAAATGAAACAAAGTTTGGAGGAAATTGCAGGCACGAATGCGGTTCGTCAGTTGAGCTTTGGTTGGACCATGCAATAGGAAAAGTGAGGTTGTTTGGGCTATTGTGTTTGCAAGCTATTTTTTTATCGTTCGTTTGTTTGTTTTTTTTTTAATTGTTCGAATACCCTCGATAGCAGGGATATCGTGGTGAGTTTTCCATTTGGGCAATCGAGTCTTGTGAATGTGAGAGTTTGCCCGAATGTAAACGATCAGTTGCTAAATTTTGTGGGGTGCGGCTTGTCCGCGTGAGCGCGGAACTCCCTTATATTTGCAGTACAGAGATACCCCGAGGAACCCGAGCATTATAAAAGGGGATGCCTTTAATCGCAGCCGGCTTGGTTTATTATGAATTCTGTGCAAGTACACAGAAACGCACGATTGTTGTACGGGGATGGAGTACGAAATCCATATGGACGTATTACGGTTGGGCAGGGGGGGGGTACTTATAGCGGTGCTGTGTGGCTTACGCGGTACAGACACATAACCACGCACAGTGGTGCAATTTACGGTGGAAACGGGATGAAACAACAAAGGAATACCGCGAGTGAGGATGGCACCACGACTATCAGTTCGTTGCTAGCTCGCCGTTAAAGCGGGCGCGTGAGTAATACACGGTTGTCGGATCCACCGGGGGCTGATACTTGGTTGCTGTGGTCCTCTCTGTCTGCGTACGTAAAGAGAACTGAGCATTCTGGGACATGTCTATTGCACGGGTACATGTTTCACGCAACGTGCATTACGTACGCACGCGTGTTACGCAAATATATGTAGTATCGCAAAAGTCACTCGAGATCTTTCCAGGGTAGATAGGTCTTGCGATTCCGAAAAGAAAAGTTCTCTTCCATTTTTCTCTCCGATGTACAGGTTATTAGATATTAAATCATTAGAGAAAACCAATCCGCGGCGGCCGCCGAACCCCCACCACGCCCGCGCGACCGCGAGGGGCGGAGCACGGGCCCCCATTGGCCGCGCGGCTTCCCCCACTCGGCGCGCCATGCCTCACGAGCGCGCCGAATTGGCTGTTATCGTATACATCGATATCTCGGCAAGGACCCGTCAGAGCGAAAAACGCGAAAGGACTTTTCGCTCAAGAATCGTGCCGTCTATCCATCTCACAAAGATCTCGACTGATTTTCGTGATACCCCGTAAATGTGTCCGAAGTATTGCAGCGTGAAGCGCGTATACGCGATGTAGGAATCGCAGTGATGTATCACACGTACACGCCATGTATTACGCACGGTAAAAGTAACGGCGGATGAGAGGATGTACACGACGAGGCGATGGAGCCCCTCATCGCTGGTGGCGTACCGTAAAGGGAGCATTGCATTCGCGCTCACCCCCAGGCCGCCGTTCTCCCAGCCACGTGAATGGAGTCAGCTTAATTTTGCCTCCCCCTTCAAGCTCAAGGATGCACGGTTATTCCACGAGTACCTCGTCCCGTTTTCCGCGTATGGGACAGAGTCGAATTGGCCTCGAGGGATTTGCCATCTTTTGTCTTGGAACAATGCCCGGCGTTGCACAAAAGTGACCAAGTGCCCGTAATACCGACTATTATACGACGTCCTCTATCTCTCGGTGTACGCGTAGGTACATGCGGGTACAGTTGTTCGCCCAGCGTTGACTCTATCTGTCGCAGCCCAATCCTGATATCAGCGTCTCACACAGCTTCTCTTCGATCTTCTCTTCTTCTTCTCCTCTCGTCTCTTCTTCACTCGTCATCTCGCCGTACATCGCATGGACCAATCTTCGCCTTCGGCTACTGTAATCTCGCCCAAGCATCCCCACGTATACAACGTCTATTGAGCGCATGTCACAAAATACTGTCCATCAGTCAGAGACGGACGACAAGAGACGGCGACTAAAATTCAAACAGGCTTTCCCATATGACCATTCCTGGTACGCAGGCTGACAACGATACTGTCGAAAATAATTGATCGACCAGCTTGGCGAATGATAATATTTTTTTCTTCTATTGATAAAACCAGACTAAAGTGAAGAAATGAAAATTGCATTAAAATTAATATGTTAAAAATAAGTTCCATGAAAATAAATGCAACAAAAATTGTCACCATACGAATAAATAAAGAAAAATATAAAGGAATGATATAAAAATGACTAGGTTGAATATAAATTGAACGAAATTGGATCCCTTAAAAACAATTAAAGAAATAGAAATAAAAAATAAATATGCTTAAAATCAATTGTACGAAATTTAATACTGTAAGAATAAATAAAACAAAAATATAGATGAAGGAAATGAAAATAAACCGAACAAAAATTAATACCGTACAAAAATTGAACGAAAGTATAAATAAATAAAAATACAACTGAAGTATTGCAATATTGCCTTGCAAATCGGAAGAAAAAAAACACATGAATCTCTCCGGACGACACATAAATATCTGTATCCTTCTGCGCGCTGAGGGCGTGAGAACGAAAATACTAAAATATCAATAAATATTAAAAATTAAAAATCACGCCGGCTCAACTGTTCGACCATAACCCGCACCAACGAATTCGAAGATAAAAGCTAGAATCGCGTACTCTCGCGTACGCTCGTGTATAAATATAGAATGTACAAATGGCTGGGTCAAACATCCTTAAAGCGCAATTCGCTTTCTGGGCCGCCTATCAAATGAACTCTATCAGCGCCAGCGAACTCGATGGATTTGGATATCGACGTGTGGTCTTTTATATATATTCACTAATCGAAATCGTTTGAGCTTGGCTATAACTGCCGAGAGAGGAAGAGAAGGAGAGAGAAATCCGAGTCGATGGAATTCAATTCCATTTTTTTTTAAATGTGAGAAAATATTTTATGCTGTCGGCAAATAATTATTGTAATACTAATTATAATACAATTAAAGAAACAATGTTTTCTTTAAAAACAATTTGAAAAAGTTAAATGACGGGGTAAAAAACAACAATAAAGTGTGGTACATTTGATTTTCTTCCTTCACGTTGAAAAAATTAATCAATATTTTGTTTTTGCTCTGTTATGGAATTTTTTTAAATTGCTTTGAAATTCTCCATTTTGTTTCTTATGTTTTGCTGTTTTTTTTATCACAGGGATTATTTAGTTATTAAATTATTCGATCTCCTATGTATTTATACGAATAAATATATATTTATATAACCCCGAAATATAATTGATCAGGAACGAAAAAATAGCGAAGACTCCAAAATAATAGAAAAGTCGATTAATTGAGTAATGCAAAAATTTCAACGACAAAAATCTAGTCAAACAAATTTAAAAACGATGGATTTTTAAACATTTAAAAAAAGAGATAAATGCACAAAATTCAAGTGTAATAACAGCGCTAGTATGTTCAAAGCGTAAATTAAAAAAATACTCGAAAAAGATTGATTCACCGACTGATTCATTAATCTAATCATAATATACTTTAAGGGGTTACCCCCACTTGCGATTTTGAAAAAATCGATTTTTTATTGCATTTTTTTGAAGTATAAGTATCCGAGAATATGTCCTGAAAATGTCAAGTCGATCCGAACAAAATTGACCGAGATATGAGCGTTGAAAGAGAAGAATCCGTGAATTGAAGAACTGAAATTGAAACGTTGAACGCGTTTTTCTCAAAATGGCATTTCTGAAGTCGGTGACCAAGATTACTCGAACACTAATGAACCGATCTTCTTGAAATTTTGCAGGCTTATTTAATACATAAAAATGTAGTCTTTAATCGTTCGATTTTTTTTTTTCGAAAAAAAATGGCCGTTTTATAGCCAAAAAACGGCCGTTTTTTTCGTTAAAATCGAACCATTAACTTTGACTGTCCGCCATTTTGTGAAAAATGAATATTTTTTAAAATCCTTCGATTAAAGACTAGTTTATACTTATATTTGACTAAATCCATCCGCATTTTTTTGTTCAGATGATCCACTTCGCCGCAATGTTGGTCACCGCAAACCGTGTATATAAAAACATTATTTCATTGACGGCCATTTGCCACTAAACAATGTAATATTTTTCAATAAAAAAATTACTGCAAGTTCTTCAAGATGTGTTCTTTAAAATGGTATATTGATCGATTAAAAAAGTTTTGTAGTTTTCTTTAAAAAAATTCATGAAGAAGGCCTTTTTTTTGCGCTACAAGTGGGGGTAACGCCTTAATACCTCGATGATATCTTTGGACAAGTAAGAATACCAACGACGTTTCATTACCGTGGCTGATATTCTTAAAAATAAACGAGAGTAAAAGGAAAGTTTTTTGGCTTTGGTTGTTTGGGTTCGTGCATGCAGATTTGCCTGTTGGGTTTCTTTCTCTGTGTGTGTTTCTTCGGGTTTTCAGTCATTCAATCCTGTCTCTCTTAATCGCGCCTCTCGCTAAGGTCAGCCCTCTCATTCGTTCGAGAAAAAAAAACGATCGAGCCCATACCAATCGCGTGTCGAAAAAAACAATTTGAAATTGTCATTAACGAGTTGTACGTCACTTGGAAACTGATTCCTGGTCCCCACCAATGGAGACTCGACTCCTCGCGATATCTCGCGTTATTCATGACGGTAAATGATACCAAAAAAAAACAGAATAATTTACGAAGCACAGAGCTCAATTATCGATAATCGATTATCGACTTCGTCACGCCGAAGCGAGGACAGAGCTCCTCGAATATTGCGAGGTCAGGGGAAGGGGGTTTTGGTAAAAAAAAATGGAGCAATGGCAAGTATGTGTCGAATCGGTGGTACGGCCGATCGCTGGGCTATTAATCCTCGATCTTCTCATCTGGGACTCTCATCTGGCAGCAGCGCGCGTTATGAATAATTCACCGGCCAGCCAGACGCATTGATTTCTCACCGAGGCGAAGGGATATTATCCGAATAATTCAAAGAAATGAGACTTCTTCGAGGACAAACTCGCGCAGACGGGAAGACCCGGAGATGCACATAATCATTTACAGGGTGGACCATTTAACGCGAACACCCCAAATATCTCGTTTGCCTTTAGAGTGACGAAAACAAGCCCAAACAAACCCAAACAAACCCAATCAAATCCAACCAATCCACAACAAACCCAACCAATCCCAAACGATCCCAACCAATCCCAAACGAACCCAACCAATCCCAAACAAACCAAAAATATTTTGGCGAAAAATCATTTCAAGGTCATGATATCATAGGTCGTTGTATTCGTCTGCATACCAGCTGCGTCTTAATAAAAATAAAAAAACATGTTCCCATTTGAAAAACCATTGATGACCTTGAGAACGCGAGAACTATGACCTTGAAAAAAATGAATTTTTCACCACTGTATAAGCCCTTCGAAATCAATCAAATTATCTCGTGACATTTTTTTCGTCACTCTAAAGGCAACGGAGATATTTAGGGTGGTAGCGTTAAACGGTTCACCCTTATACAGGGTGTCTCAAAATTACCTGACATTTTAAACGGCGCGCAATTTTTTTGTGGCAAACGTGAAGTAGTGATCTTCGACAACTGGCGACAGGAAGTATTGAGGTTCAGTCATGGAGGATGACACGTTCGTGAAGAACATAAAAATTTTGAAAATTCACTACAAAAGGGGTGAGCCACCGTGAGTGCAAGTGTTGACGAAAGACCTTCCACCTAGATTCGCCATCGTGCTCGGTAATTGAGCATTTCAACAGATCTGCACATGCATGCTTACAAGATCCAATTGACACAAGGACTGCAGCCAGCAGATCATGCACAGCGCCGTACATTCGCCAATTGGATATTGGAGGATGGTAATGCTCCAATCGATGATGATTTTTCGAAAAAAATCATCTTCAGCGATGAGACCCATTTTCAACTTGGTGACTACGTAAATTTAAAAAACCACTCGTCCGATATTGTCTTCCACACATAACCTCCATGTTTGTACTTTATTGAAATAAAATGTTATTATTATTATTAAAATAAAAATATTCGTACTTTTCAAATAAATAATAGGTTGTGGTAAGGGATAACACCACTCTAGGATTTTGGAAAAATCGTTTTTTTGGCTTAAAAATACTTTGGGCTAGAATCCATCAACGTAGATGGACAAATGCAGGCATCGCAGATTAAAGGAATATGAAAATGCCAAGGATTTTAGTGCTCGTACAGATTTGAGCGCGTTTTTCTCGAAACCACTTTTTTCAAACTGAGAGGACGTACTACTTGATAAGCGAATTTAACAATTTTTTTTTCGTATGAAAAAGTGATTCACTCATAAAATTAATTACTCGTCTATTTAGTATGAATATCAAGCTGTTAGAAAAAATATATTTTTTTTTTTCGATGTACAAAATGACCGACTAATTGAAACTTCTCGAAACAGCTTTTTTCCAATTGCCGTGACAAATAACTTCAACAATTTTCACTCGATTTCCTTCAAGTTTAAAAGTCATGTTCCCAATTGCATTTCGCCGAGAAGTACGTACGGAATTTCTGATTAATCGAAAACTTTTCATTTTATGAGCAGTTTATGAGAAGTTATAAGGAATTTTTCACTGAAAATTCATTTCGTGAGTTCAAATACCTACAACTGTTGCATAAAACAATATTTTTTAAATCCCGTACGTACTTCTCTAGGTATTCTAATGTAGATTGACGAGAATTTTTGTTTGTTTAAAAAAAAGATAACAAAAAAATATTAATAGTCGGTCATTTTGAACATCGAAAAAAAAAATATATATATATTTTTTCTAACCATTGATATTCATATTAATAGATGTGTAATTAATTTTATGAGTGAATCACTTTTTACCCGTTACTGTGGCCTGAGGCCTTAATAAATTAAAATGTCAGGTTATTTGGGACACCCTTTATATGGAATTATACTTTCAAGCCATTATATTTGTGTACCGTTTGCTATCGGTACATCGGTCTACTTTGATGAGGATTCTCCAAACCGACGTCTCGAAAATCACCTTCCTCATAATCTTCAGCGCCTCGCTTCTCTCGCACTAACTTCATTTGTACTTGTTCCGTTAATTATCGTATTATCTGTTTAATAATTCCTGGAAAGTTCAAGCGACATTCCATACTGCAAAAAGCTTATTAGATTGGCTCTCAAACGGGAATAATTATGAATGTTAATCAACCGTTTGATCAAGGCGGGACATCTCTGTGACGGGCAAAAAAATTGATTTTTTTTGCATTTCTTAAATATGCATATTCGAAAATATGTGAAAAAATGGTTAAATTGAAATATTTAAAAATTGAGTAAGTTACAGACAATTGCGTGAGGGCAGGTAGCGCAACGATTTACGTATACCAAAACTTTCAATCGCGTTTTTCTCAATACGATTTTTCTCGAGCTTGTAAGTCTACCTATAATTCCCCGATTTTCAATTCAGAAAAAAACTCCGTAATTGCCGTAACTATCGTTGGATGTAGCCGTTTTTGTTGTTGAAATTTAATAATTTTTACACCGCTGATATTATACGTAAAAGTTTCGTCAAAGTTACACTTTTTTTCAACAGCCATATTGCGATTTTTTTTTTGACAAACGGCCACGTACGGCAAAAACTACATTTATATAGAATTTAAAACTCTTTTATTTTTATTTTTCGGACCACCTATTTTCAAGTTACCGATTCCGCAGTTAGACCACATTTTTTTATGCACAGGCTCTATTATAGCTCAATGATGTTGTTTATTTTGAATTTTTTCAAATGCACATTTACACGAAATAAGGTCAATGTATGCTTAAGGATGTTGAGTCCCAAATCGCAAATGATGATAAAATTCTGAAAATTTGGTATGTTTTTGTATGAAGTATTTCAGAGGTCGTGTAAAAATTTCACGACAATTAGGAAGCTCGTTATTGAACAATTAACATTCACAAATTAAATGTTGTTTTATGGAAACTGATGTAACGTTGCAAGAAGTTTTTTTTTTACCTCTCAATTTTATAATATCTACAATATACTGAAAGCAACGGAAAAAAAACGAAGTTTATTGATAAATTTTTTTTTATTTCTTTTAAAAATTGTTCTTAACAAAATGTTAATTTTTTAATAACGAGCTTCCTAATCGTCGTGAAATTTTAACACGACCTCTTAAATACTTCATACAAAAACATACCAAATTTTCCGAATTTTCTTATCATTTTTTATTTCAACCCTTAAGGAGGTTGAAGTAATGATGATAGAATTCTGAAAATTTGGTATGTTTTTACATGAAGTATTCAGGAGGTCGTGTAAAAATTTCATGACGATTAAGAAGCTATTTATTGAACAATTAACATTAACATGTTTCATAGGGATTCAACATCCTTAATAACATACCTTCTTCCCAAATCCTAAGTAATCAATCTTAAAGACAAAAAAATTCGGAAAAGAATACTATTTTCGGGCTGTCACAGGGGTCACAATGTGCGATCGTTAGTCTCCCAAAATATGCAGCAGCTCATGCATTATAATGCATCCTCTGCACGAGATAATAACATTGCACAAGTGTCATGTGTAAGATTAGCGATTTCGCCTGCTTGCGTCACGCCCCGCGAAACGAAGAAGCGCATATCCCGCCTGTAACATCGAACTTTCATTTGAAAAGAAAAAGATTGTTTTTTTAAAATAAAATGCCGATAGTTTGGACATTTTTTTTCTATTTTCAAGGCCTTTTTTGTATTCAAGCAGTTATTAAAAGTGGTAATTATAAAAACTTCAAAAATCGGCTACGTACAACCTTAGTAAGTGTTTTTAATTTAGTGTTAGTTTAAAATTATTTTCAATAATTTTTTTTTAATTGTTAATAAGTTTGTTTTACAAAAGTGGTTACACAGACTTTCTATGCTATATTTCAACTTGACTTGTACAAATTTTCGAAGACAAATATTGAGTATTTATAAAAATATCGCCATCCTTGTCGGACGGACCCCCTTCCGCATGTAGTGCTTTGCGGTGACCATAATAAAATTCTACTGGATCATGTGAAATCAAAAAACAAAAAAAATCGTTAGTTTAATAGTAAATTTAGTCATTAATCGGAGCTTTTTTTCAAAAATTAACAAAATGGCGGCTCCCGACAGAAAACTTTCGATTTTCGACCAAAAAATCGCTCGTTTATTGTTTTAAAAAAATTAAAGTTTATCGGGATGAATTCTTTTTTTTATTAATATTTTGAGCAATTCTCAAACGAAAGTATTCTTTATAAAATTTTGCTAAAGTCCACAGTTTTTGAGTAATACATTTTTGAAAATTTCTGAAAGAGTTTTCCAATTTTACACTGGATTTATGTATAAAAATACTAATTAAAAAATGACTTACATCGAATCATCAATTCCTGGCCCACAGAATAGGGCTTCCGCGGATGTGGAAGCTTCCAAAATATCAATTTGTTGTTGTCTTCGAAGCATTCTACCTTCCCGGATCGAAACCGGTTGCTTGCAGCCTCCGTCCGCTGCCTGCCATGGGCACCCGACGCCCCTTCACTAATTGTGGAATATCCCGGAAACTATTAATCGGATTGACTTGAAATTTTTAGGGAATATTTTCGAAACACCATACTTCAAGAAAATGTAATAAAAAAATCGATTTTTTGAAAATTCTGATTGCATCTCACGCCTCAAGGTATGTAGTCGCGGGCGATATAACGGTTCTTCATCATCATTATATTTCACAAAATAATACGAGCCTGCACTATGTTCTCACTAAAGTGACTAATTCCGTCAATTTTCGGACTTGTGAATCAAAATGTTGCCAACATATTTTTCAATATATGTAATTTTGAGATTACAAAAAACGATTTAAAAAAAAAATCTTTACTTGGAGAAAGTGAGACACCTCTGTCAGTTAAGAGGGGCGTCACTGTGCAAGTTCTTGCACAGTGACGCCCCTCTTAACTGACATTTCGTATGGAAAGCTGTCAACTGTCCGCGGTAAAATTGCGTGCGAGTTTTAAATTGAAAACTTGAACATGCAGAAATTATTCTATTTCTGGCAGTTCTAGAATCGTGACGTAAATCAAACCTTGACCCCCCACCCGGCCCCACGTACGTAGACCGTAACGCCAGCCCGGACCCCCCCCCCCCCCCCAAAATTGCGTTACGTTATTTGCGCACGGCCCCCTACAGCTATAGCGCATATCAAGGAATTTAAAAATGTTGATATTCGCTATTTTTTACCAAATACGGTGGACAAAAAACGTTTTTTCGAAAAATGTTATTTTTGCATATATCAAAAATCGTATGATATGCGCTATAGCCATTAACATTCTGCATCTAAAACCGTTTGATTTCTTCGTTTCGGATGATCCATCTCCGAGATATCATCAACAGCGCAGACCTACCATTTTTGAGAAAATTTTTTCAACTACCATCCTCGTCTATAGATAGTGACCCAAATTTGAAAAAAAAATTTTTTTACTGTATTTCGAAAGTGTCTTTATTAAGTGCAAAAGCTTTCAAGTCAATATCTATGATATAAAACCATCAAAAAAATTCACGAAAATAGCCTTTTTTCCGTCTAAAGTGAGAAGACCCCATAAAATGGTAATCTCACGTCTGAAGGGTACCGTTCGAGCCTCTGTTAGTCTCGTATGCCCGGGAAAGGTGGTGGATGAGAAACAGCAGGAGGATTAGGATGCGAGAAGGGCTAGGAAAGGTGGATAGAAGGGACTGGAAGGGCGAGACCGGAAGTGGTTCGTGCCGCGAATATGGGGCCGCGTACAGAATTTCGTACCTCCGTAATGTCGTAGCCCAGTGCGCGGACGAAGCATGTCGCGGTGATACGCGAGAGCGAGCTTTATAATAACAACAGTGCAGTTTCTCGTCATCGCGGCTTGTCAAACAGTCTTTAATCAATTATGTAAAACTCACTGTGCCCCCCTCCCAACCCCCTGACCCTGCCCCCCCCCGAGCCCCCCTCAACCCCGCAAGCTTTGCAGCATCGATATCTCCAGCGCTCTCGCAAACTGTACGCACGCGGACAAAACCCAAACGGGCACACGAATAATTCTCTCGTTCGCTATTACTCGAACTTTTCTGACCCGCGCATATTATCTACACACTATGCACTGTGACGGGGCATTTTCGAGGCGTCACAAAATAACTACTCGAAATGGATTCGGCCTTCTCGCTGACCTTGGTACGAGACGCAAAACTCACCTGGGAAGAACGAGTAGACGGATAGCTATTGATGTTTAAAAAAAAATATTTATTGATTTTTATGAAAATGATGAAATTTTAATCGGGCCCGATTCAGGGCGCGTTCGGGTTACCTCACTGCCGTGGTAGGGCACTTATAAGACAGCCTGAAAGCGCCCTGCTAGAAAGTGTAACGTTGTGTCACATATGGGCCTCGCCTGGTTGCCTGAAGAAGCCCTTGTCAGATTGCTTGTTCAGGCCCTTCTCGGGTCCTCCACGATAAAAAAAAAGCTAGATTGAATTGTGTTTTGTTTTCTGTTATTGAACTTTTTCAAATTGTTTTAAAATTCTTAGTTTTTTTCGTATGTTTTACTATTTTTCTTGTCACCGGGATTATTTAGTCACTACATTATTCGATCTGCGTTTTGTTACACTTGAATTTTTTCATTAATATATTTTTTTAATTGCTTCAACATCCGTCATTTTTTCTAATGTTTTACTAGTTTCTTTGTCATTGAAATTGTTGCATTACTCAATTAATCGATTTTTCTATTATTTTGGAGTCCACTATTTTTTTGTTCCTGCTCAATTATATATATATGACACCAAAATATTATCGGGCAGGAACGAAAAAATACCATTTTGTCATCGTCATCATCATCATCATCGTCATCGCCATCATTTTTTCATCGTCATCATCATCATCATCATCGTTATCATCATCATTATCATCGTCATCGTCATCGTCATCATTGTCATCGTCATCATTGTCATCGTCATCATTGTCATCATTATCATTGTCATCGTCATCATCGTCATCGTCATCATTGTCATCGTCATCATTGTCATCATCATTGTCATCGTCATCATTGTCATCGTCATCATTGTCATCGTCATCATTGTCGTCGTCATCATTGTCATCGTCATCATTGTCATCGTCATCATTGTCATCGTCATCATTGTCATCGTCATCATTGTCATCGTCATCATTGTCATCGTCATCATTGTCATCGTTATCATTGTCATCGTCATCATTGTCATCGTCATCATTGTCATCGTCATCATTGTCATCGTCATCGTTGTCATCGTCATCATTGTCATCGTCATCATTATCATCGTCATCATTATCATCGTCATCATTATCATCATCATCATTGTCATCGTCATCATTGTCATCGTCATCATTGTCATCGTCATCATTTCCATCGTCATCATTGTCATCATGATCATTGTCATCGTCATCATTGTCATCGTCATCATCGTCATCATTGTCATCATCGTCATCATCGTCATCATCGTCATCATCATTATCGTGATCATCGTGATCATCGTAATCATCGTAATCATCGTCATCATCGTCATCACCGTCATCCTCGTCATCATCGTCATCATCGGCATCATCGTCATCATCGTCATCATCGTCATTATCGTCATCGTCGTCATCATCGTCATTATCGTCATCATCGTCATCATCGTCATCATCATCATCATCATCATCATCATCATCATCATCATCATCATCATCATCATTACGCGGCATCATGACAAGACATAGTCGACTAATTGTTATAATTACAGACAAGACAAAAACGTTCATTATTTCGATTATCATTATTGTGCTTTTCGTCAAATGATAAGTGTCATCACAAAATAGCGATCTCTTGTTATTCGGGACACGGTCACGCGCCCCGCAATCGCCCCAGCGACCCTTCGCCGCAACCGGGGAGACTTATTCCGCTGTCGTATTTCTCATCCAGCCCGCGTGGTTGTCCAATGCCACCCCGTTGCACGGAATCCAGAAAATGGTGCACAAAATTTTTTTTCAAGCAACAGCACTACGTCAATTAAAGGATTAAAACTCCAAATATCAATTTGTCCAAATCTTTGCCTAAATGATACGCAGACGATCAATTGAGAAGAATATTAAAAAGTAGTTATTACTAATATTACTAATAAAATAAGAATTTAAAAACAAAAATAATAATCATAGTATAGCAATAATAGCAGGGTGATAAAAAGAATTATGATGATGATGGTAATTACAATAATAACAATTATAAAGGTTTTTGTCTTGTCTATAATCATAATAATCATCGCGTTAATGATGATAAGCATAACGATGATAGCAATTATTACAACAACAACAATAATAATAATAATAATAATAATAATAATAATAATAATAATAATAATAATAATAATAATAATAAATATCACACGAAGTAATTAAAGTATAAAACTGATTTGAAATTGATATAGTTCTAAATGAAAAGCGAGTGACAGAGAGGCAATCCTCTACTACTGTAAAATAATGAGCTAACTTTTACGTCAGGAGGACGTTCAAGTTACCTGTACTAAGGAAGGACAAATAATGATTTTACCAATATCTCCAATCCATTTGATTCCAAGCATCCGAGAAGATGCTCGAAGAACGATACAGCGGCAAATTCTGCCGCTACCTTTAATGGATGCTGCTGCACGATTTTTATTCTCCATTCGGCAAATTGAGAAAAAATTGGCTCGATGTATAGTGCACGGAAAACATGCCAAGTCAATATATATATATATATATATATATATATATATATATATATATATATGATGATATATATATGATATGATAGATATATATATGAATGATATATATATATATATATAGAGAGAGAGAGAGAGAGAGAGAGAGAGAGACACGCACGTGGATGGATGCAAATATGCATATAAATTGCAAAGTGCCTGTTTGTTATGCACCCGAACATATCGAGCCGTCGAGCTTTAAGGGGGGAGATAGCTTTAGGTCAGGAAAAAATGAGCGATTTTCATGATTTTTTTTTTCAAAGGAACCATTTCTTCCCTACCATTTAAACTTAGGATATGTTTTATTATTACTTTTGGCTGTAATGTGATATTTTTTAAATCAATCTTTAAAAATGGCGGAGGTATGACGCGGTCTTCTAAACGGATTGCGGCGGATGTGGTGAGACATTGTAGCATCGGCGGGGTTGATTTGAAAAAAAAAACCAACGAAGATTTTTATTTAATTAACACCCATACGCAGAATATGATAACAGAAGAGGTGAGAAATGTTATAAGCTGATGAAATGGTACGCTTCGAAACTAAAAGGTTAAATTTTTCGAAAAAAATGGCTTCAGTTTGCAATTTAAAAAGAAAACTTTTTTATTAATTGTCACAAAACATCAACGATCATGCTTTAGACAATAAGATTAGGAAGATTCATACCAAATCCCGTCAGATTCGTTCGATGAATTTTTTAGCTATACGCCAGTTTCGAAAATTAACTTTTAAAGATTATTTTTTTTTAAATACCACGTAACAGCCAAAAGTAGTAACAAAATATACTCTAAGTCTCAAAAAAGTTGAAGACATTTTTCTTTTAAGGAAAAAATCACGAAAATCGGTATTTTTTTTCGTCGCCCAAAGGTATCTCCCCCTTAAGGAAGCTTTCCAGTGTGACAGCCCGAAAAATTGCTGTTTTTCGCGATTTTTTTTTTTAAAGAAAAAATAATCTAATCGGTCTGGTTTTTTTTTGTATATTAATTGGGTATTGAAGAATACAAAACAATTTTTTAAAGATCGATTTATTTATTAATTAATATCTATAAAAATGATGAAACAATTGTTGCAGAAAATGCACTTGGATGTGGTGTCCACGTTGGGGGTCACAATTTTGATCTGAAACAAAAAACACAAAAAGATTGTTGATCGGTATATAATTGGCTTTCGTGCTATGGAGGCTTTTTTTTTTTTTTTTTTGCAAAAATGGCGCCGGTTTGAACAAAAAGTATCGATTTTAGCATTTTTTTTGGCAGTTTTTTTTACAAAAAAATAGGAAGATGTCAAAAAAAGCTTCCATAGCACGATAAACAATGACGCTAAGAATATTGTGTAAAAAATTCAACTCGATAGCTTTAAAACTCTGCCCTCCAAGTTGGACACCGTTTTGAAAAATGCTGTTTCGAGAAAAACGCGTTCAAAGTTTCGCTGTAGCTGTAGCGCTCCGTTGCCTTCTTCCAAGAAATGCTGTACCGTAACCGAAATAATCTGAATTTCGGCATGAAAATTTCAGGGAATATTCGGAAGAGTGTATACTATTCGATAAAGCAAAAAAAAAAAAATCGATTTTTTTGAAAATTTCACACTGGAAAGCTCCCTTAAGCTATTCCTTTATCGGAGGGCCGTATCTTGTGGGGGAATCGGCAAGGCCCTTCTAACAATGAGTCATCGGTAAATTACAGTGGCGCTTAATAAAAATGAGTCACAATCAACTATTATACCCAGCGATGAACTGGAACATAAAGTTTCGCGTAAATTTAATACATTTCGACATCTCACATTTCCTCTGATTGTGAAACGTCGCGGCTATGTTAATTCTTCTGCCAGAAACATTTTTCCAAGTTTTATTAATATTTTCTTTGAATATTCGGTGACCGCCTGTTTATATTGTTGTTGCGAAATCTTCAAAATTGATCACACGCGTGAATAATTCATATCAGATACTCGGAGTTATTCAGTGTATAAAATATTCGCTAGAAATAATAAATGAGACGATTTTTAGCGTCGTAATTTGCCGAGAAAAGTTGAGTCAACTTGGATAAAAATGTTGTACCAGGTACACTGTATACTAGGATGTATTTTTACTTGATTATCGACGAAAATCGATAAATTGTTGAATATTCAGGTTTATGAAAGGAATACCTTAAGGCCCCCTAATAACCGTAACGAAAAACAGTGCGACCTAATTTGTGCTTGAAATGATTTTTTTTGCCACTTCAATAATATAATGTCACTATAGATCCTTATAATCCTGACTCCAGGTAACTTGTACACTAATTATATTAGTTAATAATTAATTAATTAATTACTAATTAATTATAGAGTTATAAATTCGCGAAAGAGGGTTGACTGGAAAATTCTAATTATTCGCTCTGCTGTAAATGTGTGATCGGTACATGTTATATTCTTGTAACGTTTACGAATCATCAACATATTTCCGGAGTTTCAACTTCTGCGGTTTTTTACGTATCACCTGTTCCCAATTGAAGCCAGGTGTCCCATTTTCATCTTGCACCTGATTTATCTCGAAAAATACTGCTTCCATCAAATATTGAGTATAACGAAACTTTTAGGGTTCAAAGGCGGACGTGAAAAAATCTTTTTTAGTCCAAAATTAAAAATCGCGACGTTAAGACGGCCGACATGTTTAGTCAAAATGGGATCCGCATTTTTTTTCACCGAAACGTTTATCAGGTCATAACTAAGAACTTTTGTAGGAAAAGTTTTTTGATAACGTTCACAATTTGTTTGTTAGAACACCATTGTTTGCTAACTTAAGGCTATCCAGAATGTACCATCAGGAGGTAAGTGTAAGTGTGCGTGTGTGGGTGTGGATGTGAGTCCGTTTGGGTTTGCGTTTATTAGAGTATGTTCGATAAAAAGTCCCTTCGGCTAAAAATGGTATTCTAACCTAAAAATGATGAACCTTATAAAAATACTTTTGCTACAAAAGTTGTTAGTTTTGTCCTGATAAATGTTTCGGTGAAAAAAACATCATGATCCTACTGTAAAAAAAAACATGTCGGGCATCTTAACGTGGCCATTTTCAATTTTGGATAGAAAACCTTTTTTTTACATCCCACTTTGAACCTCAGAAGTTTTATTATACTCGATACTTGATCGGAGCAGTATTTTTAGAGATAAATTAGGTGTAAGATTAACGGGATATATACACCTAGGAGCCGGAAAAAAGGTCATTTTGTGAAGTTTTTCAAGGAAAAGTATTTGAAATTTCGTATTGGAGTTTTAATTATCTAAAAGTATATATTTAATTATCCAAAAGTATATATGACAAGTACTAGATAATGGTGTATAGAATAACTACAAAAAACCTCAAGGCAATCGTTTCATTGGTTTCCGAGAAATTTTGGGGTCCGATTTTTTTATTCCGCTCCAAGGATCACACAATATCCTTGTATATTTTTGGTACGTTTAAATAGAGAAAATTAAACATATTTTTGAATGTATATACTTTAAGATAATTAAAACCCCAATCCGAAATTTCAAATAGTTTTCCTTGACAAAATTCACAAAAATGACCATTTGTCCGGCTCCTAGGTACATATCTGCTCTTAAAATGGGATACTTGATATACAAATTTTGTAATTATAATACGACTGATTTAATTATATTATTTATAATTGTGTGATTTAATTCTCGAACTCAAATATTTCGACATACCTCGTTTGTCTCGTATTACATTCCATACTTTCTCTCTCTCTCTCTCTCCCTCTCTTTGTTTATGAACCTGTCTCCCTTTTCCACCACCTTTGATCTTGATCCTCGCTCCGATTCGCGGCGGTCGGGGCTCGTCCGGGACGGTTTGACTTCGACCCTTCTCCAGAGCCCAACCCGTGAACGAAAATTCCGCAGGTAATTCAGCGAAAAAGTGCATCCCCTTTCGTGCACGGGTCGCGAAAATCATTTCCTGCTAAAGAATAAAAAATAAATCACTTTTCAAAACCCATGAAAACGGATCGGTTTTCTTAGCAAAATTTACGGGTTTCTCATTTTTATCGTGAATAACAATTCGACGCAGGAAATTGAAGAAAAAAGGGACAGTGCGAATATATCGGGTGAAAAATTGTATTTACGAAATAAAAAGGTCGAAAAAAGGGACTAAACAATTCTGGATATATATGCAGATTACTTCAAGAAAAAAATTGTAAAAGAAATTCGAAAATTGTTATATATATACATATATATATATATATAGGTGAAAATAGATATTTTCTGCAATTTTTCATGCAATTTGTTTTCGAACAAAATTATTTTCCCGTAATTTAAGTCCTTCGTGTATTTTAAATAGTTTTACATTTTTCAATTTATTTGTACACATCCATATGTCTACAAATAATATAATAGCTTTTCGCCCGCTGGTTTGCTCGCGTAGAGTTGTGTTGAATGTTCTTCAAGGGAAGGTACCTAAGTAAATTTTTCAAAAAGTCGATTTTCTTTTTTTGTAGTTTGTAGCTCAAAGAATATTGTGCATTTAGTAGTGTAAGAAGAAGAAGTAGCGTAAGTCATGTATTTGGTATTGTAAGTGTGTATTTATCAGTGTAAAAACAAAATATATAAATTTCATGTAGAAATTCGCAATATTGAAGAAATTGTGGGTTATTCTGCGAATGGCAGCAGAACGTCAAGCGCGGTGGGTTGGGTCAGCAGCTGTCGCGCTGGGGCAAATATTGTTCAAATATTGTCAACATTGCACCAATATTGCCACATGGGTTTTTAACTGTGGGGCAAAATCCTATCTCCAAGTGCCTTGGGAATTCAAGTCGGGAGAAACGTTGACAGGCAATGTCAGATCGAGGATGCGGACCGCATTTCGAAGGCTGAAACTCAAAGTCGAAACGCGACCCGTGAAGGGAGAATTCAGCGCAGACAATCGAGAATTGCAGCTGACGAAGCAGCGAGTACTTCGGAGGGACCAATGTATGGCCCTGGGATTGCTGATTAAGGGGTTACCCCCACATGCGATTTTGAAAAAATCGATTTTTTTTATTGCATTTTTTTGAAGTATAAGTATCTGAATGTCCTGAAAATTTCAAGTTGATCCGAACAAAATTGACTGAGATATGAGCGTTGAAAGAGAAGAATCCGTGAATTGAAGAACTGAAATTGAAACTTTAAACGCGTTTTTCTCAAAATGGCATTTCTGAAGTCGGTGACCAAGATTACTCGAACACTAATGAACCGATCTTCTTAAAATTTTGCAGGCTTATTTAATACATAAAAATGTAGTCTTTGATCGTTCGATTTTTTTTTCGAAAAAAATGGCCGTTTTATAGCAAAAAAACGGCCGTTTTTTTCGTTAAAATCGAACCATTAACTTTGACTGTCCGCCATTTTGTGAAAAATGAATATTTTTTAAAATCCTTCGATTAAAGACTAGTTTATACTTATATTTGACTAAATCCATCCGCATTTTTTTTTCAGATGATCCACTTCGCCGCAATGTTGGTCACCGCAAACCGTGTATATAAAAACATTATTTCATTGACGGCCATTTGCCACTAAACGATGTAATATTTTTCAATAAAAAAATTACTGAAACTTCTTCAAGATGTGTTCTTTAAGATGGTATATTGATCGACTGAAAAAGTTTTGTAGTTTTCTTCAAAAAAATTCATGAAAAAGGCCTTTTTTCGCTACAAGTAGGGGTAACGCGTTAACGGTAAGGTGAAAAATATCTCTATCCTGCGAGTCATTTTTCTTACCAACTTCGAAACAGCATTCAAGTACACTTTTTGAACAATCGATTTCAACTTCTTTTTTTCATGTTTGAAGTACGAAGAATGTTGTGTGAACATTTCATGTTGAAATTCCGCAATTGCCAAAATTATATGGAGAATTTACCGAAAGATCGTGCAGCGGCCCAACGGCCGAGCGCGTCATTTATTTGCCCACTTTTCAAACGCAATTATCTCAATGTACATATTTTCCAATAAGCGGATTCAATCGAAATATTAGTTTTTGAGATAAAAATTCACGAAGTTTACCTGCTTTCCACGCCGTTTGCTCAGGTACCTCCCCTTAATGAAATATGATCCTGAAATGTTTCATTGAGGACCACGAAGGATTGTGTTGAAGAGCATTAATATTAAGTTTCAAGTAAGTGTAACCAGATATTTCTTTTACCATACAAACGTTGCTACCTCCTTTCCCCCTCAAGGATTGAATTTCCAAAGAAGATGAAATTGCATCAATAGTATCTAGCAGCAGCTATGCAGAGTTTCAGGTACATTTCACACGATTTTTTTTCTTTTTCCTTACGAACTTTGCCACCCCCTTTCGTTTAGGGGTTGAATAAAAAAAAACGCTTGAAACATGCAATTAATAAAATATAATACGTATTTTATTAATTGCATTAGAGAGCCTTAATACTGAATTTGAAGCTTCTGGCCGGATTTGTTTTATTTTCCATATAATCTTTATAATCCCCTTTCTACCCTCAGGGGTAGAATTTCTAAAAGCATTCGTCAAGAAGCACTAAACCAAATTTCAAATAAATTCGGTCAGATTTTTCAAAATTTTCAAATAAACTTTGCCACCTCTTCTCCCTTTGAAAGTTGAATTTCGAAAAATCCCTTCTTAAATGATGCTTACATAATAAAATCAACATGCCCCCCAAATTTCACATTCCTACATTTAGCGGTTATTTATACATATACAGGGTGTCCCTCTTATCTCTGCCACCCGCAATAACTCGGTAACTATCGGCGTCACAAAAAAATGTTCCAGACAAAAGTTATACGATGTGAAGGGGGCCATCAAATGCGGCCAATGCTTTTCATTTCGGTGGAGGCGCTGAGGCACAGTGAAGGTCACCTCCACTTTTATTAAATGGAATAGTACATTTTTTTCAACTGCCTTGTGGAGCACCTCAAGCCGCATAAGAAAACATAAGGGGGCCAAAGTCGTTCAAGGTCATTCAAGGTCATGCAAGGTCATACAAGGTCATTCAAGGTCATTCAAGGTCAGTATCAATGATACAAATCGAAATATTCCGGATCATTACCAAATATTTGGTAGTGATCCGAGATATTTAGATTTGTATTTAATTTCAATACCTGACCTTCAACGACTTTGACTCTAATGTTTTTAGGGAATGTTTGTTATAGGACATCCTTCATATATATACATATAAATATATATATATATATATATATATATACACAGTCGAACCTCTATATAACAAAATCCTCGATATAGCGAAGATTTGTTCATTCTCTTCCGATGGACACCAGAAACCTTGATACACCAACATAATCATATGCATTACGCTCTAATTGTTAACAGTTTGTAAAAAAAAATGCTCTAATTTAAACCTTCCTTTCTTTAGAAAATATCCCCATATTTATTGTACTAATATATTTTTTTTGACGAACATTTTAAGGGAGCTTTCCAGTGTGAAATTTTCAAAAAATCGATTTTTTTTTTTTTTGCTTTATCGAATAGTATACACTCTTCCGAATATTCCCTGAAATTTTCATGCCGATATTCAGATTATTTCGGTTACTGTACAGCATTTCTTGGAAGAAGGCAACGGAGCGCTACAGCTACAGCGAAACTTTGAACGCGTTTTTCTCGAAACAGCATTTTCCAGAACGGTGTCCAACTTGGAGGGCAGAGTTTTAAAGCTATCGAGTTGAATTTTTTACACAATATTCTTAACGTCATTGTTTATCGTGCTATGGAAGCTTTTTTTTTTTTTGACATCTTCCTATTTTTTTGTACAAAAAACTGCCAAAAAAAATGCTAAAATCGATACTTTTTGTTCAAACCGGCGCCATTTTTGCAAAAAAAAAAAAAAAAGCCTCCATAGCACGAAAGCCAATTATATACCGATCAATAACGTTTTTGTATTTTTTGTTTCAGATCAAAATTGTGACCCCCAACGTGGACACCACATCCAAGTGCATTTTCTGCAACAATTGTTTCATCATTTTTATAGATATTAATTGATAAATAAATCGATCTTTAAAAAATTGTTTTGTATTCTTCAATACCCAATTAATATACAAAAAAAAAACCAGACCGATTAGATTATTTTTTCTTTAAAAAAAAAAATCGCGAAAAACAGCGATTTTTCGGGCTGTCACACTGGAAAGCTCCCTTAAGCAACATGACTCAGGCATAAAAAAACCTTAAGAAGTAATTAAAGTTGGCTGACTCATATATGTATTCTTTTATTTGAATAATATTTTGCGGATTGATTTTTTTTTATACATGGACGTTCGTTTGCAACTTTGGCAAACTTTACAAAAGAGATACGTGTGTGGATACGTGGATCCTTCAGCGAGTGAAGTAGAGGGGCGGCCGCGTGTCACGAGCGAGTAAAAGCTCGTAAGCGCGTGCGCCCAGGTGTTAACCGAGGTAAGCGTAAAACACAACGACCTCAGGACTCGTAGTCGGCATCGGCCGCTCGCGCCAATAACAGCTCGATCAACGGGCGATCAAATTGTTCCGCGCGCCGCCGACGATTGTGCGGTGTCCGTACTCGAATTAAAAAATTCAATACAAAAAAGAAACGCGCGTTCGTAACTTTTGTATTATTTTTTCGCTAACGTAAGTATCGTGGTGTTGGACGAAAAAAGGATCGTGATCGATTGAGTGGCAAGTTCGCGATTTGAAAAGAAACAAAAAAACGTTTTTTTTTTTTTTCGAAGGATTTTCGAGAAAATTTTTTTTCGAAAATTATACGAGACGTGGCGGGCCGTTGTGCGATAATAAATACGTTGGGAAATAAAGCATCCGGGTTTGGAGGATCGTAGGACGTGCGAGGAATATTGTGAGTTCGCTGCGTCGCGTTCTCGGTGCTGGTGGATAATCGGTAAAGTGCGCCGGTGAAAAAATGTTGTGAATTGTTTGAGTGAAATAGAGCGAGGTGGTAAAGTGCATTTATATGTATATATTTATATATATATAATATATTATTATATATATTTATTATATATATATAGCGAAGTAAATATGTAGGGTAGTAAATATATTGAGGGAGTGTTAATATATCGTAACAAAAATATATAGGTGTAAACATATTTCGATTGGGGTATCGAAGAATATATACGGGGGAGCACGTGTGTCGCGGCAGATATGTTGAAGGAAATATATCGGCGTAAATATATCGCAGTTTATACTTCGGAGTAAATATATCGAGGAATAAAATATATTGGAGTACGTATATTTGAGTAGATAAATCGAGGAAAACATATGAAAGTAAACATGATATAAACGATATATTGTAATGATTATATTAATATAAATATATTTGAGCGGCTATACCGGGATAAATATATCGAGGGAAATATAATCGGGCAAATATATCGGAATAAATATATCGATGTGAATATATCGAAGCAAATATACGTGGGAGTAAGTATATTAAGGCAGGGTTAATATATCGTAGCAAAAATATATGGGGGGTAATGTATTTGCATTGATATATCGAAGAACGTACACGGGGTATTTCGAGGCAGATACATCAGCGTGGATAAGTCGTGGCTAATATTTTACCGTAAATATATCGAAGAATGGAAAATATGGGAGAAAATATATCGGAAGACGTATATTTGAGTGGATATATCGAAGCAACCATGGAACTAAATAGGCCATAAAATATATATCGAAACAAACATATAATTATTAATATATTTAAACGACCATATCTCAAAGAATATATCAAGGCAAATATAACGGAGCCAACGAAGAAAATATTACGACGTAAATATATCAGAGTAAATGTAATGGATAAAGTATATTGAAATAAATCTTCAGCGCTAAATATATTTCGAGTGAATATATCACACCACATCCGCGAAAATTAATATATCGGCGTACACAATTGTCCGTAAATACAGCGAAGCAAACACACCGTAACACATATATCCCGAAATAAATTAATCGCAAAAATATATCAAAATAAATATATGAATGTAAATATATAGCGAAAAATGATTACAACTGTCACTGCGATACTTGGCCTCAGGCCGTCACTGTCCAGCAGACCGCATTCCTCCGAATATTAAATCTCAATATTTTAATTTTTCAAATAAAAAAGAATAATATTTTTTCATTGGATTTGTTAATGTATGTACTGAACCATATAATTTCGATCGTTATATTAATAATATTGGAAACCGCATTATTATCTTAAATTTAAAAACAAACAAACAACTTTCCGGTATGACTATTAGAAAGTATTGTTCAGCCCGTTCTATTGAAGAGTTCAATGAGTGAGGGATAAAGAATCGAAGGCACACCACGTGACAATTCAAGCCAAACTGGAACCTCACACGTGCGTCTCCGCCGCGAACGTATCAAGCTCACGTGGGACGCACGTATCGATTAATTCGATGATCCGTTCCGGTCAATGCTGCGCGCGTGTAAATATATAAATATTTAAATTTGTAAATAAAAATGTATAAATTGACAAATAAATAAATAAGTAAATTAATAAATATCTGAGTATTTGTGTGTGTGTGTATATATATATATATATATATACACACACACACACAAATAGTCATTTATTTATTGATTTACTTATTTATTTATTTATCAATTTATACATTTTTATGCAGGGCGTTTTTCGCAAGTATTGCAATTCCCTAATAAGAGCGTAGAGGGTGTGTTATTGACAGCAAAACGCTTTTTTTTTAAACGTCGTGCAACAAAAATGGCTCAAGATATTTGCGTTGAAAGTCCAAGTAAAGAAAGGCACAGTGGTTGCTCATATCACGGGCCGAATGTGGGGGACAGATCAAGCGCAGCTTCCAATCCACCTACGGACGAGTGCGATTTTTTCTCGCCACTTTTTTTTCACTAAAAAATAACGAACACAGAGACTCGTTTTGTAAATCGATAATTTGATTCATTAATATATTTTTTACCATTTGATATTCAAAGAAAAAAATCGTGCGCTCGCAACTACTACTGCATCGTTCGCTCAGCATCGGGCCCAGCCCGCGTATTTCTCGGTTAAATTTCGTCGCATGAGATTTGAAGAAAAGCGTTTTGCTCGCTTTGACATATACTATGTGCTTATCAAGGGACCCCAATAGTTGCAAATCACCCTATATGTATATGCCAAAAGAGTGAATAAAAATCGAAAAATAATTAATTAAACTAGCACAAACATTCGATATGAATTACAAAATAGTGAATGAAAGTCAAGAAATACCGTGATGAAAGTCGACCAGAACTCGAAAAGCAATAAATTAAAATGGAACAAATATTGACATACTGTATATATATATATATATATATATATATATATATATATATATATATATATGAGGAATTCTTCGTCAATTCGGCCACTTTTTTTCGACCATCTCAGATCTGCCCCCTAATTGGTTATAACAAAGTACTACTAAAAGGCATTCTATGGGAATTTTTTCAGATTTTTTAATTCAACACTTTACAAAATGCCGTTTTTTTCCAAATGAATATATCTCGGAACTAGACGTAAATGAAAAAAAATGTCTGTACATAAAAGTTGTAGTTTTGTGTTAGCTTTCGAGCGAACAACTTGAAACAATTTTTCCGTTCCGGTAACGCTGACTTTTTACCAAAAAAAGGAAAATCTATTTTTTTTTATTAAAAAATAGCCGTTTTTTGGCTGAAAAAATTACGGAGTCTTGCAGTATGTCTGACGATATGGCAAAGTAGCACGGAGCGAGGTTCCGGTTAAAAAAATGAATTTGTGTGGTTTCATTTTTTTACCCTAGAACCTCGTATCCGTGCCACTCTGGCGATTTTTTTTGCGATATCGTCAGATATACTGAAAGACTCTGTAATATTTTCAGCCAAAAAAATGGCCCTTTTTGAAAAAAAAAATAATTTTCCCCTTTTTGGTAAAAAATCAGCGTTAGCGGAACGTAAAAGTTATTTCAAGTTGTCCGCTCGAAAGTTAACACAAAACTACAAATTTTATGTACAGACATTTTTTTTTTCAGTTACTTCTAGTTTCCGAGATATATTCATTTGGAAAAAAACGGCATTTTCTAAAGTGTTGAATTAAAAAATCTGAAAAAATTCACATAAAATGCCTTTTAGTGCAACTTTGATATAACAAATTATGGGGCAGATCTGAATTGGTCGAAAAAAGTGGCTGCATTGACGGGGAATCCCTCGTATACGGTATGCCAAGTATTTTCGAACGGCCTAAAACCCTGACCTTCAATCTTTGTCAAAGGCGGTGATGTTTTTGTATTTTGTATTTTTTTCACCAGTTTGTTCATGTTCATTTGTGCCCTAAAGTGAAAAATAAACGAGAAAATGGAATCGCCGCTTTTTAAAGATTTAATTCGAAAAATAACGATGGTAGAGGAAAAACTGTAATAACCAAAGTTGTAAAGCACTCGATTTCCTATAAGTTTAGTCATTACCATTTTTACTTAAAAATTGTAAATCACCGAGTTATTCAACAAAAACAATTTCCCATTGAATTTAGGACGACGATATTAACTGAACGCAAGCCCAGCCCAGAATGAAATTTACACATGTTGTTTTACACTGATAAGAAAAAAATCAGTGTCAATTTTAGCAGAATTAACCTAGTCGTAGAGGTTCAAAAATTCACAAAAATTAATATTTTTCTTTTTTTTAGTGTTGTATAACTTTGAAAATATTGATTTTTTTTTTTCAAAATCGTTCATAGAAAAACGCATCTTTTTTGTAGAGGACATTTTTTCGTACGACGAGAAGATCACTACGATACGATCATTTGAAATTTTATCACGTGTCAAATCTTATCTCTGAGTTAGCCGAGTTAGCGAGTCGATAAAAAAAACTGAAAAAAATGCCACATACTCAAAATATATGATACAAAAACATCTCCAACTTTGAAAAAGATTGAACAAATACCTCATATATATATATATATATATATATATATATAACAGCAGTTTTCCCGGACGTTAAGCGACCCAGTCCGCACTTCGCACCCTACGGTGTTGCAACAAGTTGCATTCGAAATCCTCCATCCCTACAGTTCCGCTATCGTCGCTTGTCCGTTAAATAAGCGGCGGCGTCCGGCGGCGACGCACCGTAAAATAATCGAGTGCAAAGTATTTACCCCAATCGTTCGTATATAAAAAAAAACACACACACACATTCACCTACACACACACAAGCGCGGGCCTCAAATCGTGTCTCAAGAATTTTGCGAACTCAGCACTCCGGGGAGATCCGTCTTCGGGGGATATACGGACAAGAGAGAAGATGATGGGAGGCGACAATTTGGTAGAAGAAATGCCTGTAATTCCTTCGCGAAAACGAAGGAAAAAACCGCACATAAAATCGTACAACTTCCCCAGACACAAACTAAATTTGAAAAAAGACGTGAATGTTGAAATAAAACTTGAGAAATTATTCAACAAAAGTCGAAGAAAAGTGAAATAAGCATACGATGATAGTCGAGAAAAAAGTGACGATAAATCACGGGAAAAAAAAGAAATAAAATTGAAGAAAAAGTAAAAAAAATCCACCAATTTTTTTTCTATCGCAAAATGCCAAGATCAAAATCGACCACAAAAAAAATTGATAAAAATCGAAAAACAATCACTTACAATCGACCAAAACTTCAATCAAAATCACCAAAAAATTGAACCAAAATCATGAAATCATTGAATTAAAACGCGACTCAAAAATACGACCTAAAATACCTCAAAAATTGACTAAAATTCGTACGAAAATTGAACAACTCTCGAAATGCAATTAATACAAAATAGCACAAAAATTCAATTTGAAAAATTACGAACAATCGATGGAAATCGAAAAACAAGGTGTAAAAAATGCGAACGAAAATCAAGAAAAACGAATTTGGAGAAGAAAACGGTTGAGAATCGTAGGGGGTGTAGTGGGCGGAGACACAAATATGTCTCGATCTTTTGCATGGGCGGTGAACAAGATATGACCAGAAGGGACTCCAGCGGATAGTCGTTAAATTTAATTGACAGTGGAATAACAATGATGTAGCAATTAAGGTGGACGAGAGTTAAGGGGTGTACAAATACACACACACACATATATATATATATATATATATGTATACGTACATATATATATATATATATATATATATATATATATAAACAGGAATATTGTTACAGTCTAGGGGACGGCGAGTGTCTTGGAAGGTAACTGCGGGCTATAATCGTCCTTCGTCGTTTTTATCGCGTCGAGAGACTGGAGCCTCCCGATCGGTGAATAATCGAATAATCGATCGGGGCTGGCCGAGAGGTCGAGCAGCTTGGGTGAGGGGCGGAGGAGGAGGAGAGGGTATGTAATCGCAAGGAAAGTTAAAAAAGAAGCAGTGGCCGTAGCTCGCGGACCGCGCAATTGCGTAAAGACGCGAAAGAAAACGATCGGGATTCTCCGAAAGAGAGACAGAGAGAGAAAGAGAGAGAGAGAGAGAGAGGGGGAGAGAAATAATATAAGAGGCAATCGTTGCGGAAAATGTTGGAACGGAACGTTAATCGGGATCACCGGATTAGTCGGATCGCAGAAGGCTCCGCGAGGTAGCGATCGCGAGTATCGTCGTTTCTTCGAGGCTCAAGACTCCTTTCCGGTTCCGCTGCTCAATTGATATCGCGGCAACGTGAGGTCGATTCCAATTACGTGTGATACGGACGATTCGACGATTCGGCCCTGCCACCTCGCTGCGATTGAACGTTAATTCGTTTTTTTTTTTTTTACTGCCATTTTCGAAGTTGAACTCGCGGGATTTTTTGTTTGTTTTTGTTTTTTCGGTGACATTTTGGTTTTTGGAAAATTTGTTCGGTTCCGGAATCGTCGGTACGAGGAACGTGTGCTGGGACGATTGGAACGGTCGCGAAATGGATTTTTGCCGATTTCCGGTGCTCGTGCTCCTGGTGCTGCAGCAACTCGTGCTCCTGCGACAAGAAGGTGAGTCACGTTTGGCCGAGCGCGAGCCAAAGGATGCGGAGGCGATTCGTGTCCCGTACGGGGAACAAATAAGGGCCAATTTTTGAAGTTTATTGGGCAATTGCGGTTGGGGTGATTGCCGGTGATATTGAGCGAGAGAAGGGGGCGCCCCCCCCTCCTGCCGCCTTCTTAATTAAGGCGTTACCCCCACTTGTAGCGCAAAAAAAGGCCTTTTTCATGAATTTTTTTAAAGAAAACTACAAAACTTTTTTAATCGATCAATATACCATCTCAAAGAACACATCTTGAAGAACTTTGAGTAATTTTTTTATTGAAAAATATTACATTGTTTAGTGGCAAATGGCCGTCAATGAAATAATGTTTTTATATACACGGTTTGCGGTGACCAACATTGCGGCGAAGTGGATCATCTGAAAAAAAAATGCGGATGGATTTAGTCAAATATAAGTATAAGCTAGTCTTTAATCGAAGGATTTTAAAAAATATTCATTTTTCACAAAATGGCGGACAGTCAAAGTTAATGGTTCGATTTTAACGAAAAAAAACGGCCGTTTTTTGGCTATAAAACGGCCATTTTTTTTTTCGAAAAAAAAAATCGAACGATTAAAGACTACATTTTTATGTATTAAATAAGCCTGCAAAATTTCAAGAAGATCGGTTCATTAGTGTTCGAGTAATCTTGGTCACCGACTTCAGAAATGCCATTTTGAGAAAAAACGCGTTTAAAGTTTCAATTTCAGTTTACAAGCAGAACGGATTCTTCTCTTTCAACGCTCATATCTCAGTCAATTTTGTTCGGATCGACTTGAAATTTTCAGGACATATTCTCAGATACTTATACTTCAAAAAAATGCAAAAAAACCGATTTTTTCAAAATCGCAAGTGAGGGTCACCCCTTAAACCCCCGCCCCCCCCCCCCCCCCCCGATTTAATTGGATTTAATACATCGTGGCTTTGCAACCGTTGAAAGCAGTTACCGAAAATCGCAGATACAATATACAACGGTGATGAAATAATTGCGACGATTTTCGAGAATAATGGTGACGGCGGAAAAATTATCGTAAATGCAATTATTGTGACGAAAGTTTGGGGCGAAAAAAAATGCTAATCTGACACGCAATAAAAACGATAAGGAAATGATTTTATTAGCAACAGAAATCGCGCGGTTGGCTAACCCGGATTAAGCCAAGCAGAAGTAAATTGACAAAGAGATGAACTGGGGTAATTGACAGGTGTAGAAAAAATGACAAAATTATCATAATGATGAAATAATTGTGTCGACGAAATAATAGTCCGAACGACTTTTTTTTAATGAACGTCATTAGGACAGCAACAAATTGGCAGTGACAAAAAGTAATAACAGTGACGGAATTATTATAATTATGAAAAAATTATGTGGACATAATGATAAGTGGAGGGGTTACCCAAGGCGCCGTACGAAAATTACGTGACGCAATTTAGGGGGCGGAAGGGAGTCCGGCGGGGGGGGGGGGGGCAGGTTTGCGTTACGTGACCATTTGAGAACTGGCAAAAATAGAAAAATTTCTGCATGTTCAAGTTGTAATACAAAACTCACGTGCGATTTTACGGCGTAAAGTTGACAGCTGTCCATACGACATGTCAGTTATGGGGGAAAACCACCCTCAAAGAAAACATATTACATGGAACCACAATCCTTATGGGAGAGTGGCTGCGATTTCTTAGGGTGATGCTTACGAGGAACTTCACTTTGGTGTCCTCCTCCGATTTTGTTAAAACTTTTTCATGTGGAAGAGTATCAAAAATTAAGAGACGCGTATTTTTTTTATCCGCGGAAAAACTCTTTTAAGGGGTGAAACGCACCCTCGAAAATAGGGGTGGTTTTCGTTTTTCGTCGATAACGTTATCGTTCTCATCTCCAATGTGTGGTACACGAGAAAATAAACATTGTTCCAATTTGATTTTTTTTTGTATCGTACCGTTAAACGTTATCAACGAAAAACATCCCCATTTTTGATGGTGCGTTTCATCCCTTAAAAGCGTTTTTCGCAATCATGCGAACCCCGGATCGATCGACGGCAATCTTGCCCGCTCCGTTTTCGAGCCTTGCTTTTTCTGAGTAGATTTAGAATATTCATTACCTCCTCGAGGAAACTGTACGATTTGATATGAAATAAAGAACCACCTTGCAAAATGAAAACGAAAAAAAAAAATGGAAACGTCTGATGTCCAAACATCGCGAGATCTTGACGATCGATTCACAAGTCCTGTAGGGTACGTTACGTACGACCGGAAAAATATAATAGCGAACGCTCGGGTTTCGTACCGTTTGCTATTGTGGTGTAGATCGCGTGTGCGAAAAATCGCCTGTCGGACGTTGCACAGCCCAGAGGGTGAGGGGGGGGGGGACGCGGGAGAAAGGGCGAAAATAAAAAATGCAGGTGCATCTAGACTTTACCTTCAATGCACTCTCCTGCCATTTGTGTACACCCGAACACATACATACACACATTGGTATATATATATATATATATATATATATATATAGTTATAGTTATAGTTATAATCGTGCAATAATGATAATAATGGAAAAAAAATAATGACACACATACGTATTATCATTATTCATCATTGTTGCAGTTTTTACGTCTCTAATATTTTTAATATAATTATTGATATTACCAGTATGACTGCTGCCATGATTAGGATCATTATTATTGTTAGTGTATGTGTGTGTGTTTGTGTACACAAATATATATGAATACACACATACAATAACAATAATCCCTAATATTATATATATATATATTAGAGATTATTGTTCTATGTCTATCTGAACAAATATATATATATATATTATTATTAATATATGTATTAATATAATGGTAAGTCTATCTAATAATAATTTAATAATAATCATGTCCTATGATCATGATTATTATTTGTTATTATTGGTTAAAAAATTATTATAGGAGTCGGAGTACTGTTAACTAATAATTATAGTGAAAAATATGACGACGCAGAAATTGCGATAACGATAAATAACGGTATATATGGATATAGACGTAATTATTTTTTTCCATCGTTGATATTATTACTGCCCAATCATAACTATTACTATGAGTATCAATATTATTTGATAAACTCACAAGCAACAACGAAGTAAAAAGCGATTTAATTAATAAAATCGACTAATAAAAAACAGTAATATAAATACAAGATTTTTTTTTCTTATAGACTTATTTATTTCCAACGTACGGTGTCCTGCGCCTTTTTACAGACCCTCTTATAACTTGTTAGTAATATTAATACAAATATTGTTATATGTTGTACGTGTACTAAATATAATATTATGGAGATATTATTATGGTTTTTACTTTTGTTATTTTTCTTATTTTCATTGGCGATATACATTATTATTATTCAAACTACTATTACATATATGTATATAATCACTTTGCCAATGCGAAATCGACATGTGCTCAATATACTAGTGCCTGCGCACCGAGGTGAAAAAAACATCGTTTGAATCGTGAAAAAAGCCGGAAAAAAAACATCAAAACAAGACAAATTAAGGCGTTACCCCCACTTGTAGCGCAAAAAAAGGCCTTTTTCATGAATTTTTTTAAAGAAAGCTACAAAACTTTTTTAATCGATCAATATACCATCTTAAAGAACACATCTTGAAGAACTTTCAGTAATTTTTTCATTGAAAAATATTACATTGTGTAGTGGCAAATGGCCGTCAATGAAATAATGTTTTTATATACACGGTTTGCGGTGACCAACATTGCGGCGAAGTGGATCATCTGAAAAAAAAATGCGGATGGATTTAGTCAAATATAAGTATAAACTAGTCTTTAATCGAAGGATTTTAAAAAATATTCATTTTTCACAAAATGACGAACAGTTAAAGTTAATGGTTCGATTTTAACGAAAAAAACGGCCGTTTTTTGGCTATAAAACGGCCATTTTTTTCGAAAAAAAAATCGAACGATCAAAGACCACATTTTTATATATTAAATAAGCCTGCAAAATTTCAAGAAGATCGGTTCATTAGTGTTCGAGTAATCTTGGTCACCGACTTCAGAAATGCCATTTTGAGAAAAACGCGTTTAAAGTTTCAATTAGCCGGTCGTTTACACAACGGATTCTCCTCTTTCAACGCTCATATCTCAGTCAATTTTGTTCGGATCGACTTGACATTTTCAGGACATATTCTCAGATACTTATACTTCAAAAAAATGCAATAAAAAAAATCGATTTTTTCAAAATCGCAAGTGGGGGTAACCCCTTGATAAAAAATCACGAAATCAAAATATAACAAAGACTCTAAAAAATGTGCGTTGTCTCACGGTCCGTCTCGTTTTGCTTGTCGTCCAA
>OX632364.1:36100889-36213448 GCA_951751655.1 Ophion costatus | reverse complement strand
CCCGTTGCTTTTCATTCGCCCTATATATATATATATATGCACACACACGCACACACACGCACGCACACGCACACACACACACACACACACACACGCGCGCGCGCGCGCGCGCGCGCGCGCGTGTCTGTGTGTGTGTGTGCATATAAAGGTAAAAGGTAGCCGGTCGTCTTGCGTATATTCTTCAACAAGCCCGTGGCTTTGACGTTTCTAATTTATATATATTTATATATATATATATATGTGTATATATATATATATATATATATATATATATATATATATATATATATATATATATATATATATATATATATATATATATATGTTAATGCCATTTTTAACAAAATAGCATTAACATAAGAGGTGATCGAGTTAGTACCAAATTTTGGGTAATTTTCCAAACATCATACTTACCATGATAACACGAAATTCTTAGACTTTGGACTAAGGTAACCTAGGGCTAGATATGTTCCTAACGAAGAGGCTCATCACCCCTCTAAAGGCTTGGCATCGACCTTCCTACACCCTGTATATATATTGTAATATTATATATATATATCAATTCTATGGTATGTCGACAAAAATGAAGCAGCGTTTCATAAGATAAGATTATAATATCTTACAATTTTGCAATATGAAAATGTTGTTTGAAGGGCCACTACAATGTGTATGAGAAAGGAGAGTAGGAAGGAGATGAGGAAAAAATAACAGGATTTTCGTATATATTACCTGGCAGTTGCATGACATCGATTTTCTCTAAGGTTGAAAGAAGAAAAAAGGTTGAGAAAAGTTGGGTATTTCAAGGCGGGAACGGTTGCCCTGTAATTTTTTTCCCCCAGTCCACCCCTGTTATTGTAGAGCACGACGATATTGTCTTATCGTTAGTTCCACTGTTTTTTCATAGCAACGTAATGAGGAAGAATCAAGGAGACTTGGGAACAAATCGGTTCGATCAAATGTTTCCGAAGCAATCGCGACTCTCTCTCTCTCTCTCTCTATCTCTCTTTCTGTCTTTCTCTGTCTTTCTCTATTGGTATATTTGGAAGTATTACGGACACGCGACCTTGCCACAGTTTTTTTAATCACTTTGGGCATCATTAGTCTTTTTTTAATAATCGAGTTTAATAATACAATATATAATATAATATAATATAATTATTATAATATAAATTATATAATATAAGATAATATCATATAATTATAAAAGTTAATAACATAATATAATTATATTCGAATATAATCGAGTTGAATAATCGATTAATTTAATAATCATTTTAAAATAGTTGATTGAATAGTGTGGATTTATTATTTCTGAAAAAAAAGTAATGCATTTAAATTGCTATTTTATCAGTACATTTGAGGGGTCTGCATAAGCTTGAAACCAAAAAAAAACAGATCGATAAAATTTTTTTTTGCGATGTAAGTATTGGGATGAAGAGGTCGGAGGTTTATACACAATTGACACTCATCTTCGCCACGTCTGAGTTTTTGTTTTATCGAAAAATATTTATGAACACTGGAGTTATTATTGTTTGAGATCCATTGGGCAACTAAGGTAATCGGAAATGAAGAATAAAAATATGTGACTTTAGTAGAATAATACAACTTTCGGACGACAGGGTACGTTTAAAAAATGTTGAAAATAATGCAAATTCCGAACAGTGGAAAATAGGCTCGTTTTTCATCCAAAAGAAACAACTTCAATAATTTGTTATTAACAAATGAATTGGCATTTGAAAAAATCATCCGGTCATAAGATGGAAAATGTTATGAACTCTCTGTCTCTGTGTCCGAAATCGAAGTGGATCGGACAACTAGATTTTGAGATACACCTAATACCGTTTCGCAAAACATTTCGAGAAAAGGGCTAAAAAAAACATAAATCGCAGCGGGACGGTTGGTCGTAGCGGAGTGAGCGAACCCTCCACAAAAATCGTCCCAACTGGATTAATTTGTGAAATTTGTATGAAATCTTTACAACTTACAACTATGTAATAAAAAGTGGTATTTATAAATTGTTAAGCTCATACAGGCCCCTTAAGGCAGGACACCACTGTGACGGGTCAAAAACCCGATTTTTTGGCATCCTCTCAAAAGTATACATATTCAGGAAAATGTAAAAAATTGTTCGAGTTAACATGTCGAAAAATGACGAAGTTACAGACGATTTAGCGAGAGCAAGTGGATTTCGATCAAAGTTGGCATGCTTGTAGAATGGGTAAAAACAGGCGAGGCGTATTTTTTTATATCTGCGGAATCCAATTTTTAAGGGGTGAAACGCTCCCTTGAAAATAGGGGTGGTTTTCGTTACTTCGTCGATAACGTTATCGTTCTCATCTCCAATGTATAGTACACGAGAAAAATAAACATCGTGGCAATTTGAATTTTTTTCATGTCTCGTACCGTTAAAACGTGATAGACGAAAAACGTACCGCACCCCAATTTTCGAGGGTGCGTTTCAACCCTTAAAAATCGTGTACCGCGGATATAAAAAAATACGTGTCGCCTATTTTTATCCATTCTACAAGCATGCCAAATTTCATCGAAATCGGAGAGATCGATCTCGCAAGCTTTCCTTGTAAAACTTTCAATGGTGTTATTCTCGAAAGGATGTGTCTTGACCTGGCTGGAATCAGAACGCTGGCTACAATAGCCTTTTTTAGTGTCCGAAGTGAGAAGACCCCTTAAACGCTTGTCCATTACACGAAAATGTATATTTTCAAAATTTTCCAATTCAATATGCCTCGCGTGATTGCCTTCGGCTTCACTATTTTGTACAATTGTTTAATATCATTTTTTTTTCTTCACTCGAAGATATGACTAGTAACATCCTTGAATATTATTATCCTCTTAGTTGTCCTTTCTCAAAAAAAAAAAAACGGAAAATCACTTAATTTTAGACGTTTACAGTGGTGTAACCCCTTAAAGGCACCTTTCTCTCTTTATCTCCGCATTTTTTTTGTCGTTCTCCTATCGCTCGTCGAAATTGACGAAATTTTCGCGTCCTGGAGCTCGTGAACGCGGTCGCGGAAACGCACGCCTTGCCCTTCGTGTACGCGAATCGACCGCGATCGATGCGAACGTGGTTGCGTTAGCGCGGTCTATACGCGACGCGGCGCGACGCGATATTGGATTTAATTGAATTTCCGGATGGCGGCCCGAGCGGACCACCTGGGGCGCGCGCGCGCGCGCGCGATATTCCCCATTTCATAGCGAATTAATTTGACGATGATCCGCGTCGGAAAATTCGTCGCGTTGTGCCGGGCGCGATCGATGAACTCTTCTCGTTTGGAACGTACGCTCGATATAACCGCGGAGCAACGTACAATCGCGAGCGTCATGAGCGAAACAAACGTTCGTCAGGTCTCCACTAATATTGTAGAATTGTAGCATGCTTACTTTCTTTTTACTGTAATTAAGGGGTCTTCTCACTTTAAGGATGTTGAGTCCCTATGAAACATGTTAATGTTAATTGTTCAATAAATAGCTTCTTAATCTTCATGAAATTTTTACACGACCTCCTGAATACTTCATGTAAAAACATACCAAATTTTCAGAATTCTATCATCATTACTTCAACCTCCTTAAGGGTTGAAATAAAAAATGATAAGAAAATTCGGGAAATTTCGTATGTTTTTGTATGAAGTATTTAAGAGGTCGTGTTAAAGTTTCACGACGATTAGGAAGCACGTTATTAAAAAATTAACATTTTGTTAAGAACAATTTTTAAAAGAAATAAAAAAAATCTATCAATAAACTTCGTTTTGTTTCCGTTGCTTTCAGTATATTGTAGATATTATAAAATTGAGAGGTCAAAAATAAAACTTATTGCAAAGTTACATCAGTTTCCATAAAACAACATTTAATTTGTTAATGTTAATTGTTCAATAACGAGCTTCCTAATTGGCGTGAAATTTTTACACGACCTCTGAAATACTTCATACAAAAACATACCAAATTTTTAGAATTTTATCATCATTTGCGATTTGGGACTCAACATCCTTAAGCGTTAAAAAGGCTATTTTCGTGAATTTTTTCATAGGTTTATATTATAGATATCGATATGAAAGTTTTTACACTTAAGGATGTTGAGTCCTTATGAAACATGTTAATGTTTATTGTTCAATAAATAGTTCTTGATCGTCATGAAATTTTTACGCGACCTCCTGAATACTTCATGTAAAAACATACCAATTTTCCGAATTCTATCATCGTTACTTCAACCTCCTTAGGGGTTGAAGTATAAAATGATAAGAAAATTCGGAAAATTTGGTATGTTTTCGCATGAAGTATTTAAGAGGTCGTGTTAAAATTTCACGACGATTAGGAGGCTCGTTATTAAAAAATTAACATTTTGTTAAGAACAATTTTTGAAAGAAATTGAAAAAAAAATGTACCAATAAAGTCTATTTTGTTTCCGTTGCTTTCAGTATATTGTAGATATTACAAAATTGAGAGGTCGAAAAAAAAAACTTATTGCAAAGTTACATCAGTTTCCATAAGACAACATTCAATTTGTGAATGTTAATTGTTCAATAACGAGTTTCCTAATTGTCGTGAAATTTTTACACAACATCTGAAATATTTCACACAAATACGTACCAAATTTTCAGAATTTTGTTATCATTTGCGATTTGAGACTCAAAATCCTTAAGGCCTGAGGCCACAGTAACGGATATAAAATCATGTGCAACTTTAACAATCTTTTTTTTCGTATGAAAAAGTGATTCAGTCGTAAAATTAATTACACATCTATTTAGTATGAATATCAAACTGTTAGAAGATATATATATATTTTTTTTCGATGTACAGAATGGCCGACTACTCGAAACTTCTCGAAACCGTTTTTTCCAATTGGCGTGACAAAAAAATTCAACAATTTTCACTCGATTTACATCAAATTTAAAAGTTATGTTCCTAATTGCATTTCGCAGATAAGTACCTACGGAATTTCTGATTAATCAAAAACTATTCATTTTATGAGCAGTTTATGAGCAGTTATAACGAAATTTTTCATTGACAATTCATTTTATAAGTTCACATACCTACAACTTCTGAGTAAAACAATATTTTCTAAATTCCGTACGTACTTCTCTAGGTATTCTAATGTAGATTGACGAGAATTTTTGTTTTTTGTTCTAGGTCAAAAATTGTGGATGCTGAATAAAAAGATAACAAAAGAAAATATTATTAGTCGGCCATTTTTTGCATCGAAAAAAAAAATGTTTATATATATATTTTCTAACAGGTTGATGTTCATACTGAATAGATGTGTAATTAATTTTACGAGTGAATCACTTTTTCATGTTTCAAAAAAATGTTCTAAAATAATGGTAGGTCTGCACTATTGATGAAATCACAGAAATGGATCATCCGAAACAAAAAAATCTAACGGTTTTACATTCAGTACGTTAATTGCTATAGCCCATATCATACGTTTTTTTATATATGCAAAAATAACAAAATGGCGGACATTTTTCGAAAAAAACGTGTTTTTTTCACCTTTTTGGCAAAAAAATAGTAAATATCAAAATTTAAAAAAAATCCTCAGCATGTGCGGTGCAATGTGCGGTCAAAATTTCATAAGAATCGGTTTAGTAGTTTCGACGATTTTATCAGCAAGCCGTCGAGAAACGTTGTTTCGAGAAAAAAGCGTTTGAAGTTTGTTTGGGTCACATGAATACATAAAAATATATTTTTTTATGTAGTCCGAAAGTGTATTTATTAAGTGTGACGACTTTTATATCAATATCTATAATATGAACCTAGCAAAAAAATTCATGAAAATTGCCTTTATTAGCGTCTAAAGTGCAGAGACCCTTTAAGGGGTCCACGTAGGCTTGGCAAAAAACAGTGAACTTAGCCGCTATCCGGACAAATAACATACGCTTATTCGTCCAATATCCGGACGTGGAGGCACTTCGAATATTTTGTTACAATAATTATGACAACAACAATAACAAAACCAACAACAATACCAATAACACTACCTACAACAACAATAATTATAATAAGCATAACAATAAAAGCAAAGAAGCCCAAATACTATAAGGGAACAATACCGATAATGACGGTCACTACATATTCATACCTATCATTATTCAATATCGTTTATTCAAACGACTAACATAAATATCTGCACAGATAAACGACGATTTCCCCAGTTATCCCGGGCGCCGCATCTGCTTATTGGAGACCCATATGAGGCCTGAATATTCAATCGACCCAAAGTTCAGGTCATTAATTGATACGATGTTAAACGATACCGTTTATTCATGTGTAGCGATTCAAGCGCCACGAGCCCTCCGTACCTAGTATCCTGACACTATAAAAAGTAAGATAAAATGTCAACGCGGTTCTCGAGAGCAATACGTCCCGAGTCGAAATTTAGACCCTCCTTTAAACCTCCTTTCGATCCCAATTTGTCATTCAATGGAGGTTCAAGAGGTTCAAATGGAAATCTCACAAACATGTATATCAGAACCTACTGAACCTCCAAAAGTGGCAGAAATTGGACTTTTTCACTCAAAGGAGGTTTAGTAGGTTCATCTGAACCTTCTTTAAGCCCTAGTGAGCCTGATTTAATGCTTACGCAAACCTACAGACCCTCTTTTAAACCTCGTTTCGCCCGACTAACTCTCCTTTGCCTCCTTTCACCGGTGGCTCGCAGAGCCTCCTAGCCCTCCTTTGAACCTCTTCTGACCCTACTAACCCTCCTTTAAGCCTACTTCAATATGCTGCCCTCCGCTCCCCCCCTTCTCTCCCATCCGCAGTTCACCGATATTCCAAAGAAGGGATAATTATAATTAAAAAATATTTTCAGACAAACTATATATGATTTATTTATAATAATGAAATAAACTTGAAAACACACAAACAAATGTAGTACCAGCATACTTTACTGGACTACTAACGTATACTATATTTGTACTATACTATAGTGCAAATATAGAAATATGGTAAACTTGAATAACACACAAACAAATGTAGTACCAGCGTACTTTACTAGATTATATTAACGTATACTATATTTGTACTATAACTACAGTACAAACGTATTAAAACTATAGTTTTTCATATTCCGTTCGTCGAATTAATAAATCAATCTTATAATAAATAATCAAACATCATATTTTCACTTCACACATATAATTTATTTTTCAGATATAGTTTGACCCTACTGAACCTCCTTTGGATCCAATCTTTCATTTTCCTTCTGCTTTGGATTCAAAGGAGGTTCTGTAGGCTACAGATAGGACTTTAGGCCAAAACGAGGTTGTGTAGGTTCACGCAAGCCGAGCCCATAGGCCTAAAGGAGGCTCAGGAGGTTGAATAGAAGGTTCAGTAGGGCTAAAGGAGGGTCGCCACCGGTGCAAATTTCTCCATATAGGTTCAAGGGGAGTCAAAGGAGGGCGGCGGTCTGTGCGTTACAAAGGAAATAGGTTCTCGAGCATTCAAAGGAGGGTCTAAATTTCGACTCCGGGTCATACGAGAAAATGATTCAATCGTAAATGAGCGAATTGTTGGTTTTTTTTAGACCTTTGCTTTAAAAATTCAACGTAAATTACATAGGCAGGTAAAAATGAAAAAAAAACAAACAAGTGATTGATAAATATTTTATGTCAATTTTTGCGAGTGAGAATAGGTTGGGAATGCTGAAAATTTGCATTGACACTTGTGTGTATATATTTATAGAGAGAGGGAGGGAGAAATAAAGAGAGAGAGAGGAGAGTATTTTGGCGTTCTGTCCGCAAGTGTCCCATATATATAGTGCAAGTACCTGAAGGCACTTCTATACAGGGTGTCTCAGAACTGAAATCGTTCCCTGAAATGGGGGGTTGAGGGTGAAATTCTGGGTCGATTGATATAAGCATGTGTGGGTTTCGGATCAGCCCCTGAATTATAATTAATTTTTTAAGGCGGGCGCATCTGATTGGCCCGCTTTTGAAAATTTAGGCGGTCGCCTCGTGTGGTATGTTGAAAAAATCGATTTTAGCTTCGACGCACCTCCAAGAGGATGAAGAAGGAATTCTCTATGGACCAGGCATAGCGGATTAATGGTGAGTAAAGATTTCGTAGTTTAATTCGTATTTGAATTTTTAAACGCGTTTTTCTTAAAACTGCGTTTTTCTAACTAGTCTCTACGATATCTACAACATTTTAATGGTAGATTCGACACACGTATGGTCATCGGTTAAACTAAAATAATGCAAAAATTCCGAGCCATTTTATTTCGTAACAAAATAATCGAAAAAAATCATGAAATTAGAATATTAATTCTCAAAAACGCGTCAATTATTCAATTTTCAATATTTTCCAATTATTCCAGTTCAGTCGCTAGCCACAGCTTCACAGATTAAAATGCTGTTTGGTTTTTTTTATTTCAGATAAGCCAATCGGCCGGAATCATGGACACTGTCGACAAACTTTTTTTCGATATGGGTGCCTTTGGAGTGGTGCAACACACGATGTGATGAAGATTTTAGTCCGAAAATATTCTGACTTACTGTTGAAATGTCAATAAATGTATAGTAAAAGTTTCAAACTTCAATATCTTTATTGTTCGTCAAAAAAAATCCCCAAAAAAGCTAAAAAAGACCGGCCGTCACACGGGGTGACTGCCTTAATAATAATTCAGGGGTCGATCTGAGACCCACACATGCTTATATCAATCGACTCAAAATTTCACCCCCAACCCCCTATTTCAGGGAACGCATTCAGTTCTGGGACACCCTGTATACATATATACATATACATATATACGTATGGGAAAAGGACATTTTGACCCTGCTATATCTTCGTCTCGTTGACTATCAGCCTGTCTGTCCATTTCAGGGACGTGCCTTAAATGTTTTTTTTTTCAAACGAGTACGATTTCGAGGATAGGACGGTCCTTGAAATAATCTTTATATAAATATGCTCACTATTCATCCAAAGATGATTTTGAAGACATTGGGCTTTGCATGATATCGAGTATGAGGACAATTGGCCTCTGCGAGGACGCGGTTCGCAGTCAAATGTCCTCAAAATCAGCTTTCTCTCTCTCTCTCTCTCTCTCTCTCTCTCTCTCTCTATATATATATATATATATATATATATATATACTGCGACGGGTGAAAATGAGAGGCTAGGGGGTTCAAATTAATATTTATGTTTCAACTTGCGTTCTGGTGGCTCGTTTCGGCTGACTCACACTCCTCGGTCACCGCCTCTCGGCCGCGGGTTCGCCGCACCAACGACTCCCCTGTTTTGCCGCTCTCGCGCTCCCGTTACTTGCCATTTTGTTACTGCTTTTTCCTTGAGCGCAAATATATACAACGTATAGACACGAACATAAAGGGTGGCAATTTTAAGGTGGCTATGCGTTTTTTTAAGGGGTTATGCCTCTCGTAAAAATTGAAAAATCACTTTCCAAAGACGACGAATTTATTTCTTTTTTTCTCGAAAGTACGTTTTCGAAGTTGGTGAGCAAAATATCCCAAAAACTAGCGCATTGGTCGTCCTGGAAGTTTTAGGGCTTTCTCTGGGGGTGAAAATATAAAATTGGTTTGAAGAATTTTTTTTTCGATGCAATGCCATTTTTTTTTGCAAAAATCAAGAATCACTTTCGACGCGTGCCATTTCTTTTTAAATTTGGTATTTCGGAAATCCTTTCGATCAATGATAGGATAAACTAATATAATGATGAAATGTGAATAATTTTTTAATATTAGTTCACTTGGCTTAGAACGGCATTGCTCACTGCAAAAAACGTTTTCGAGAGGTGCTTCCCGGCCATCGGATCTACATCGATTATAATTAAATGTTTTTGCCCAATAAATTACAGATTATTTTTCAGACGATACTTCTTCAAACACCTATTTGTTGTAGAATTGTATCATAACGATTTCACAAATAATCCCAAAAATGAACTGTTTCCGATTGTTACAACTACGGAAATGTGATACCCAATGGTTTATCAAGTTCTCTTCGAAAAAAAATATAGCGTATTTTTGCGACGAGTAGTATTTGCCTGGAAAAAGTTGAGCATTTTGGAGAGAAATAAAATTTTTATTTTGAGTTCAGCAAAATGAAGGTATTTATATTCCGAACAAAAACTGTAAAAAAAAGTATTTTCACATGGAATTGAATTCCATTTGGCTACTTTAAAATGCACCTCTGATAACTTTTTATCGATGCCACGATGCACCAAAAACGTCATTCAGACGCATTTCGTATTCGGAATCAAATGGGTGGCACATAGCTCGTGGCCGGAAAAAAGAGGAATTTTCGTAATTTTTTTCTGGATGAATGCGGGATTTCAATTTTTTTTACACATCATAGAATAGAATATAATAGACACATAGAATAGAATATAACAGACACATATTAGAATAGAATATAATAGACACATCATAAAATAAAATAGTATGGTTTTTAAGTATTCTTTTATAGTTTTTGGGTTGAAAAAAAATGTATAAATCCGGTAGGTAGGATGGTTTGTGCGGAGCATATGTGAAAAACGTCATTCGCGGTGACGAGTGCAGCTCGGAAACAAATCATCCGAAATAAAACGACTCGAACGCATTTAGTTTTTGCGCGAAATTATCCAGTGGTTGGACGAAGCATTTAATAAAATATTGATTTTATAAGAAAATGGCCAGAGTCCAAAAGGAAAGTATCGATTTGTGAAAATCGATGGGTAAAAAAATTTGTGAAAAATTTGTAAAAATCGATCCGTGAAAAAACGCTATATTTTCGTCGACAAAAAAAACTATGCATCTAAAAAGAAAATTCGTTCGTAAAAGCACTGCTTTTTGATACGCAAAGAGAAGCTTGTAAAATTTTAATTTGTTCGGCGCAGTGATTTTTGTGATATCGTGGCCACCGATTTTTGAAAAAAGTAATTTTGAGGAAAACGCCGTCGAAGTTCGCGAAACCTACCTACAAGCGCCTAGAACGCGCTCAATTTTGAAACAGACGAGTTTAAAAATTTTCGGAGAGTATTTTTGGAATGTTACACATAAAGAGTATTATTAAAATGTATTTTTGAAGTGATATACATTGAAAATCCCTCGAAAACCAAAAATCGATATCTCAAAAAAAAATCCACCCACCTGTCAGCCCTTAATTACCTTCATTCACCTGTACTCGAAATTAAATTTCGATTTTATCTCAAAATGCTCAATTTTCGTCCGGCTACTAGTCACAAAAATACGCAACATTTTTTTTCCCCCGAAAATAACTCGACGTATAATTGAAAACTATATTTTTCGCAGTCGCAAAAGTCCCGCGCAAGATGCGCAAAAAACACATAGCCGCTTTGAAATTCACACCCTGTACATTTATATTCATACACATGTGTATATACATATATATGAACGAGTAGAATCTAAAGCATGAACGACAGCCACGATACATTGAGACCCGACAGACTATCCGATAGTGTGGGTGGGTGGGATGAGGAGTCTTAAGCCGAGAAAACCTTAGATCCTGTGGGGTACATCAGGTGAAGGTGTATACCAGGAACAAGAGTCGATTTCCACGGCAGAGTGGTTTTATATACGACCCTTTCGCGGGTCTTGGCACAAAATCGATACTCGTTACACACGCGATAAAGCCCTGGCCAGAGTTTCGCGCTCGCGGGACTCATTCACAACGCAACTTAAAAACCTCCAAAGTTTCTGAGCAGCACGCATTGTATATATATATATATATATAAATACACACATAATATCAAGCTCTCTTATTATTATATATCCCTTTATATATATATATATATATATAGAGCCCTCACCTCAAATTGCCCTCGTTACGTGACACACGAAATTCTTACGTACACGCGTCGATCTACGCGTACACTTGGCTGTAAAGTTTCAACGGAGAATCTTTGGAGAACGCGCAAGTTGTGAGCGACGATGTAGGTATTCAAAATGCAATTTTGCGCAAGGGAGGTCATTCATTTTTAAGGCGTTACCCCCACTTGTAGCGCAAAAAAAGGCCTTTTTCATGAATTTTTTTAAAGAAAACTACAAAACTTTTTTAATCGATCAATATACCATCTTAAAGAACACATCTTGAAGAACTTTCAGTAATTTTTTTATTGAAAAATATTACATTGTTTAGCGGCAAATGGCCGTCAATGAAATAATGTTTTTATATACACGGTTTGCGGTGACCAACATTGCGGCGAAGTGGATCATCTGAAAAAAAAATGCGGATGGATTTAGTCAAATATAAGTATAAACTAGTCTTTAATCGAAGGATTTTAAAAAATATTCATTTTTCACAAAATGGCGGACAGTCAAAGTTAATGGTTCGATTTTAATGAAAAAAACGGCCGTTTTTTGGCTATGAAACGGCCATTTTTTTTCGAAAAAAAAAATCGAACGATTAAAGACTACATTTTTATGTATTAAATAAGCCTGCAAAATTTCAAGAAGATCGGTTCATTAGTGTTCGAGTAATCTTGGTCACCGACTTCAGAAATGCCATTTTGAGAAAAACGCGTTTAAAGTTTCAATTTCAGTTTACACGAAGAACGGATTCTTATCTTTCAACGCTCATATCTCAGTCAATTTTGTTCGGATCGACTTGAAATTTTCAGGACATATTCTCAGATACTTATACTTCAAAAAAATGCAATAAAAAAATCGATTTTTTCAAAATCGCAAGGGGGGGTAACCCCTTAATCCAGACTTCATCTGGCTACGGCATGTATATTATCTTCGCGATGACACATCGATCTCTGGCTACGATTTTGATACACGGGGGACACTATTTGTCACGGGTAGTACATCATACGACTGCTATTAAAAACACTGTGGCCGATTTTAAAAAAATCGGGAATACACTTGTAACACTTCTCAATAAGTGTGCATAATTGAAATTTGGAAAATATACGATTAAATTGTCGTAAAGAGTTATTGAAAATTTGCAATTGTGGTGACGTGAGTATTTTATTTGAAATTCGTACGGGTCACAAAGACTTAGTTATTAGAAACTTAGAAATTATTTATGTCTATATAAATTTTTTTGTAATGGAAACATAGATAAGCGGATGAATAAATGAATAAGCATATATATATATATATATATATATATATATATATATATGCGTATTCATTTATTCATCCGTGTATTTATTTTTCCAATTTTAAAAAATGTATATAGACTATACAATTTCTATTTATAATCAAAAATAAAATAATCAAAACGTGGATTTTTTACTTTTTTTTATTACAATCGATAATGATTTGAATGTATATATATATATATATTTATATTTTTATATATTTTTAGTATATATATTTTTCCCCATCATCAAGAAACGAGCAAAAAAAACAAATGCACGAACGAACACACAAACGAAAATTGGCGAATAATGATGAGTTCTGAGAAATTTATTCTATTTTCATATAAATTATCTTTGGAGTGTATTTTTACTTTCAATAAGCGATATATGTAAAAAATAAGAAAAAAACTTCGCACAAAAGACGAAATGAGGTAATTAAGAAAAATTAACAACTAATAAAGCGGGTTGAGATAAGATATTTTTCAAATTTTATTGCCAACGGTACCCGGCCACTTGCATCTTTTATCCGGATAAATTCGGTCGAGGGGCTCTAGCAGGGTGGGGGTAAAAATGTCGAATGACCAAATGTAGAACGACAAAGATTTCGAAACGGTAGAATTATGAACTCTCAAAATAACGAAGGTTCAATTATTCGAAATTTTATCTGTCGACTGATAAAAAAATTGAATGACTATAAATCGAACCATTATTTATTGGAGAGCTAATTTATTCGAAAACGAATATTCAGATGGGTGGGGGTAAAAATGTCGAATGACCAAATGTAGAACGACAAAGATTTCGAAACGGTAGAATTATGAACTCTCAAAATAACGAAGGTTCAATTGTTCGAAATTTTATCTGTCGACTGATAAAAAAATTGAATGACTATAAATCGAACCATTATTTATTGGAGAGCTAATTTATTCGAAAACGAATATTCAGATCGTCTGCAATTCGGAACATAAAAATACAGAATCGAAAAATGTAGAACACCCATATTTCCGAAACAGAAAATAGCGAGTGCCTAATATGCGTAATATCGTCTATGGCGAAAAGCAATAAATCGAAACGCAAAATGTCGATGGCCCGAAATGTCGAACGCCGAAAGGTCGAACGGCCAAAATGACGAACGTGGTGGGGCCCGTCACGTGGGATGACTGCCTTACGATATTTTAGCCGACTGACCGACAGCGCCATCTCGCAGCTTCACTCTGAAGCGCAAGTAACGTATTGCTCGATTCGCCATCCGGGCCGTTCTACATTTTGACCCTTCGCGATTTTAACCACTCGACTTTTTGGCCGTTCGCTTTAATGATTTCCTGCATTGTGAACCGTCGCAATTTTTTTAATTCGGAGAATTGTCGTCTCGAATTATTTGGTGTTATGCATACAGGCCCATCGATATTGTGTTTTTCGCTAATTTATTAAATCTGATTTTTGTTTTTCGCTATATATCAACTTCCGAGATGTTCATATTCGCAATTGTTATTCTCGACTTTACAGACTCTAGTAAGATTGACCCATCTATATTCGAACATTCGGCATTTTCGAATTCGACATTTTGGCCCATCTACATATCGATCGTTCGACATTTTTCCCCCCACCCATGATTTTCTGGATTGTGAACCGTCGCAATTTTTTTAATTCGGAAAATTGTCGTCTCGAATTATTTGGTGTTATGCATACAGGCCCATCGATATTGCGTTTTTCGCTATTTTATTAAATCTGATTTTTGTTTTTCGCTATATATCAACTTCCGAAATGTTCATATTCGTAATTGTTATTTTCGATTTTACAGACTCTAGTAAGATTGACCCATCTATATTCGAACATTCGGCATTTTCGAATTCGACATTTTGGCCCATCTGCATATCGATCGTTCGACATTTTTCCCCCCACCCGCTCTAGCATAGGCACGAGACGGCGAATAGGCGGACGAGAAAAGCACGCGGTAGGAAAGACCCAATCGATCGTAAATTGTAAGAGCGCAACCGAAGCCCTATCTGTGAAGCAATAATTATTGTTTACTTATTGTTGCAGTGAGCGCGCTGAAGATACGACAAATGAACGTGCCGGCATTTACCTTCAGCAACGGAAGGGCCCATCTGGAGTGCAGGTGAGGACCGTCGACCGTCTAAACTCATTTCCATTTTTCAATTTATTTTCCATTACTTTTTTGTCTTATTTATTGTTACCATTATGGTTATTGTGATCAAGAGAAGAGGGTCGGTTTGCGAGAACGGTAGAGAAAGTGAGAGAGAGAGATTTGTTGCTTCGTTATTATGTGGTATTATTATTATTATAATAGATTTTGTTGCTCCAGACAACGCACAATTTCAGTTTGCACTGGGAAACATTCTCCTACACCCGGAGGTTAGACGCCAAAAAAGGCTATTCACAAAAAAAGCTTTTCACAAATTTTTCGATAAGTTTATATTATAAATTTTGACACAAAAGTTGTTACACTTGATAAATACACTTTCGAAATACATTAAAACTCTTATTTATTTATTTATTTAAGTCACTATTTATAGACGAAAATGGTAGTTAAAAATATCGTAAAAAAATTATAGGTCTGCTCTGTTAATGAAATCTCGGAGATGGATCATCCGAAAGAAAAACAATCAAACGGTTTTAGATTAAGTATGTTATTGTTGCACATATCAGATTTTTTATGTATGCAAAAATAACAAAATGCCGAACATTTTTCGGAAAAAGAAAAGAAAAACGCTTTTTTTCTCGGCGTTTTTGGCAAACAAAGAAAACAATAAATATGAAAATTTCGAAATATCCTTGATATGTTCTATAGCTATAGTCGTAAAGAATATGTGGTTGAAGTTTCGTGAGGATCGGTTCAGCAGTGTCGATGATTTTATCAACAAACCGTCGAAAAACGTTGTTTCGAGAAAACGCGTTTAAAGTTTGTTTAGGTTACATAAATGGATGTAAAGTTTTTTTAAATGTATTACGAAAGTGTACTTATTAGGTGTAACAACTTTTATATCACGATCTATAATATAAATCTATGAAAAAATTAATGAAAGTAGCCTTTTTTTAGTGTCTCAAGTGAGAAGACCCCTTAATCTGGAACGGAACAATAATGCCGGGCGGCACTTGAGGGCTCCGACACCACCTCGGCTACCACCCAGTCAAAAAGACGCGAGAAAAATAGATATCGCTGTGCGATAGCCGCTCTCTTAAGGCGAGAGATCCCTTTAGGAGCGTGCAAAATAGGTATTTTTCAGGAATTATCATCATGATTATTATCATTATTATTTCGTGATTGAAATGGGGGGAGTTCTTTCTGGAGAAAGAGAGAGAGGGAGAGAGAGAGAGCGAGAGAGAGAGAGAGAGAGAGAGAGAGAGAGAGAGAGAGAGAGAGAGAGAAGAGACAGAAACATTGATTCATTAATTTTTCCTCTATATTATTATTATTATTAGTAGTATTACATTGTATTTAAGAGAGGAGAGGCAATTGAGAATTCACTCGCATTCAAATTCGCAATTCTATAATTGAGAGTTTGTTCGAGTGCACCCAAATAACCTAATTAAGCAACTCCGAAATAAAATCTGCAATTGAATTGTTTTCTCTTCATTCGCGTACTTTTGTCGGCAGCTCCCTCAATTTTTTTTCAATGGCCGTGAGAACAGTGCTTAAAAAAACAATAAAAAAATACTCGTAGCGACTTTCATCTTTTATGAATTTCATTTTTGTATGTGGGCGGAAAAAAGAAAGTAGTGAGTTTTCATACTGCATGAGCTTTCGAAATTCAACGCATATATAAGTGGAAAATACGTTTCTACTTAATATTATGACTATTATTTGTATTATCACTCCAGTTCATAATAATGGTCATTATTACTAATATTCATATTGTCGATATTAAGCTTTTTAAACTGTCGCTCTTTTTGGTCTCAATCGACTCTTTTTATCAATATATCATACGTCAAAATATAATTATATTTATAATAAACTTTATTGGCCTAATTTAATGAACGCAGAAATGAAAAAACATTTGAAAAAATAATTGTAAAAATATATTTATATCTGTGTGTGTACGGCGTGCTTTGTTACAGTTACGACTTAGGATCGGACATGCTCTACTCGGTCACGTGGTACAAGGACAACGAGGAATTTTACAAGTACGAGCCAAAAGCGCGACCGAACCAAATAAGTCACCCCGTCGAAGGAGTGAATCTCAACGTGAGTCGATTCCCCTTAAATCCCTTGAAAGAAAGAAAATTGCGTTAAGAAAACCCACCTGAGCATTGCGCTCCAAATCACGCGGACCAACTCAAGTAATCGAGAGATAAAGCTGTTTTATTTTTATTCCATTCTTTATGGACTGGCCACAGTGACATTTTCCGTAAACGGAAGCAGAAAAAAATCCTCTTGGGCGTAAATTCTCGACGTTGGGAAAAGAGAATGAGAACAATTGATTATGTACGGAGGGGCGAGGGAGGGAAGAGTGAGAGAGAGCGAGGAGGGGGGAGAGAGAGAGAGAGAGAGAGAGAGAGAGAGAGAGAGAGAGAGAGAGAGAGAGAGAGAGAGAGAGAGAGAGAGAGAGGGAGGGAGGGAGGGAGAGAGAGAGACAGAGAGAGCGAGAGAGAGAGAAACAGAGAGAGAGTTAAAGAAAGAGAGAAAGAAAGAGGCGGAATAGGGGCGGGTGTGGAGAAGGTGAGAGAGGAAAACGAGGATGGTGACAAAGTTGCCAAGTTGCATTTTCGTTAATGGGCTTTCCCTATGGGAAGTTGCAGGTTCTGGTTTCCCTCTCACCTCACCCTTTCACGCTCTCTCCTCTCTCCCCTCGCACGGTGTCCGACGCCTCGCCCGTCTCTGTTCTCTCCGCACACGCGCGGTGTCCTTCTCGTCACCCTTCTCTCTCTCTCACTCACTCACTCACTCATTCACTCACTCACTCACTCACTCACTCACTCACTCACTCACTCACTCACTCACTCACGCACTCACTCACTCACTCACGCACTCACTCACTCACACACTCACTCGCTCGCTCGCTCGCTCGCCCGCTCACTCACTCACTCGCTCACTCACTCGCTCGCTCACTCACTCACTCACTCACTCGCTCGCTCGCTCGCTCGCTCGCTCGCTCACTCACTCACTCACTCACTCACTCACTCACTCACTCACTCACTCGCTCGCTCGCCCGCTCACTCACTCACTCGCTCACTCACTCGCTCGCTCACTCACTCACTCACTCACTCGCTCGCTCGCTCGCTCGCTCGCTCACTCACTCACTCACTCACTCACTCACTCACTCACTCACTCACTCACTCACTCACTCACTCACTCACTCACTCACTCACTCACTCACTCACTCACTCACTCACTCACTCACTCACTCACTCACTCACTCACTCACTCACTCACTCACTCACTCACTCACTCACTCACTCACTCACTCACTCACTCACTCACTCACTCACTCACTCACTCACTCACTCACTCACTCACTCACTCACTCACTCACTCACTCACTCACTCACTCACTCACTCACTCACTCACTCACTCACTCACTCACTCACTCACTCACTCACTCACTCACTCACTCACTCACTCACTCACTCACTCACTCACTCACACTCACTCACTCACTCACTCACTCACTCACACTCACTCACTCACTCACTCACTCACTCACTCACTCACTCACTCACACTCACTCACTCACACTCACTCACTCACTCACTCACTCACTCACTCACTCACTCACTCACTCACTCACTCACTCACTCACTCACTCACTCACTCACTCACTCACTCACTCACTCACTCACTCACTCACTCACTCACTCACTCACTCACTCACTCACTCACTCTCTCTCTCTCTCTCTCTCTCTCTGTCCCCCCTCCCACCCCTCCCCTCCCTCCCTCCCACCCTACCCTCCATTTTCTCTATTATCATCCCCGATTATTGAGGCTGCCTGATTGCCCCCATTATTTTCTCCGCTTTTCCCCGTCACGGCAAAAATGGTAGCGAAACGGTTCCTTAAGAAAATTGGTTTTATTCGATTGTTGCAGCACCACGCCTCGGACAGTCAGAGGGTAATCCTCGAGGACGTTAACCTCCAGACTAAGGGTGTTTACAAGTGCGACGTGATAGCCGATGCCTCGAACTTCCCGTCGGTTCAAGCCGAGGCACTCATGGAGGTAGTAGGTGAGAAAAAAGTCATCGGAGTCTTTTGTCATCATTTCATGATTCGCGTCTCAGGAATGGAATGGGAGAGAGAAAGAAAGAAAGAAAGAAAGAAGGAAAGAGAGGGAGAGAGAGAGAGAGAGAGAGAGAGAGAGAGAGAGAGAAAGCGAAGCGGACAAGGAAAGAAACATTTGCATGGATGGATCGAATAAAATTCAATTTACTCGATCGACATTTCGCCCAAATGAGAAAACGAATATTCCTCGTCGTTTCCTTACTCCATAAAAGCCCGCTTCCTCTTCATCGATCGACGCACGGAGACTTTTAGAGCACGTTGTGCTACGGAACCGTCTCAAGACGATCATCGTTATTATTGCAGTCCCACCCCGATCGAATCCGCGGATCACCGGCGAGGAAAAAATATACGCGAGCGGTGATATTTTGACGTTAAACTGCACGAGTGACAAGTCATATCCAGCCGCCCGTCTCACTTGGTTCATCAACGGCTTGAAGGTTATTTCGTCCCACGACTTGTACATGTATCATATATAAATATATATTTGTACACACATATTTGGAATGATTGAAAACATTTTTGTGATTTTCGATTCGATGAAAACAGCTCGCATTTTTTTAATCGATGAAAATCGCATCATTTATTTGTTGCGGTCACGAAACAATGTATTGATTTTTTTATTGTTCTAGAAAACTTTTTTTTGATAAAAAAAGATTGTTAATCAATGAAAAACAATTTGAAAAATAATGACAGTTAATTTTTCTTGCACCGGTGAAAATCGGATTTAAAAAAAACCGTTGAAGAAACAAATATTGGTTTTTAAATTGAACCATGAATCATTAGTTTCAATTAAAAAAGAGTTTGTTTTTTTTTACGAAAAGCATTTTCTTCTATGAGGAAAAAAAGATTCGAAAATTGTTAATAACAGCTTTTTGCAATTAATAAAAATCGTATTATTTACTCGTTTTGCTGAGGAAACAAAGTCTTCATTTTTAAACAGTACTAGTAATGTTTCTATTTAAATGAAAAAAGTTTTCTTTTTTTATACAAAAACGTTTCTAAAAGTTATAAAAACAGCTCATTTTTGTTACATCGGTGAAAATCGTATTCTTAATTTGTTTCGTTGTGGAAACATTTTTTTCATTCGTTAATTAAAGAATTTTTTTTGTTCACGAAAAAAGTTTTCTTTCTTCAATAAAGAAAATATTGGTTTCTTCAATCGAAAGTGATTTTCAAACTGATGGAAACCGCTCCGTTTCTTTCACCCGATGAAAATCGAATTCTTTATTTATTTCGTTGAAGAAATAATGTATTCATTTTTCAATAAATTATTTTTTTCTCACTGAAGTATGAACAAATCGTTTCTTCTCAACGATACAAACAGAAAGTGTACGACTTTCTTCAATAACTGAAAGTGTGCATCATTCTCATCAATATAAAAAACGAGAAGGTTGTTATTAATTTAAAAATACGTTCTTTACAGAGTTCAATACAAGAGTAAAATTTGAAAACATATTTCTAAAATTTAAAGATTACAAAATGCATTGACCAATCAATTTTCCGATAAATACTGTTTTTAATCACCAAACGAAGCGAGAACGAACGAGTGTCAAAAATGAGGACCGCGGTTTTTGCAGGTCGAACCGGACACCGTTACGACGCTCGCACACGGCGAACTTTTGTCGACGGTCTCGAGTTTGCGTCTCGAGCTCGGACCTCATCATCTCTCCGCTGGACGGATAAACGTCCGGTATGCCCCAATCGATATTCACACTATTAATTGCCTTTTCTCGTACCTTTTTTTTTTTTCGAAGAGTTTGCCTTTTCTCGTACCTTTTTTTTTGTTCGAAGAGTATTATGGTTTTTTTCAAATCTATTTTTCTTTCGTTCTCGCACTTTTGTTCGGCGCGTTGATAAAACAAAAAATTATATATACATATACAAATATTGTGTCGGTGAAAGATGCGAGGCGGTGGTGGAAACGAGCGGCTCCGACAGCGAAAGGCTCATCGATCTGCGAGACACCCAAGTCTACGGTGAGTCCTTTTATCTACATATACATACGCATACACGTGTGTACGAAAACTGCCGAATGGCTTATCGGGGAACGAATAGACCTCGAACTCGAATTAATCTACGAGGCTTTTCGCGTATTTTTAACCGCAGGGCTCGCCCGAGAGAATGACAAACGAAGAAATACATGAATGTACATATACCTTTATACAGGTCGGACCATTTAACGTGACCACCTCAAATATCTCCGTTGCCTCCAGAGTGACGAAAAAAAACCCCAAACAAACCCGAACAAACCCAAAATATTTTGGTGCAAAATTATTTCAAGGTCATGATATCATAGGTCGTTGGATTCGTCTGAATATCATCTACAACGTCTTAATAAAAAAAACACATGTTTCCATTTAAAAAACCATTGATGAACTTGAGAACTCAAAAACTACGACCTTGATACAAATGAATTTTTAACCTCTGTATCAGTCCTTCGAAATCAATCAATTTACCTCGTGACATTTTTTTCGTCGCTCTAAAGGCAACGGAGTTATTTGGGGTGGTCACGTTAAATGGTCCACCCAGACGAAAAAGTGAGCTATAAAGTTTGGATGGTGTGTCAATGTCTACATTATGGTAGACTCGGATTTTTTTCGAGCGGAGCTATCAACCTGATTTCAAGGTCACCCCCACTTTTTTTTTAAAGGGAAACCCCTTTTTTCGTCGGCCACAAATGTAGAGCACGAAAACACCAGACCAATGACTTGCAATATCATGACCTTGGCATTTCATTGATATAAATAAAAAATTTGGGAATTTATGGATCGGTGGAAATGGTCCTGGTACGAAGGATAAGCCACGCTTGTCGAGCGATTTCTAACGAAACGCTGCAACGAGCTCGCGCATCATTCAGAAATCGGCTCGTAAAATGTGTCGCGGTTGATGAAGACAAATTTTGATACATGTCATGCAATATAGTTAAAATATCATTTACGCCTGAAAAGAACCGCCTTCTTTGCTTGCCTTGCTTCAATTACCGCTTGGCAGTGCCTTTTGGTACTTCAAGGTCATGCCAAGGTCGTGAAATATTGGGTCATTGGTTTTGTTTTTTTTCGTCCTCTAGATTCGTGGCCGATAAAACTGAGGCTTACCTGTAAAAAAAAAAGTGGTTTCCCCTTAGGGAACAATTTGCGAGTACTAAAATGTAGACAACGACAAACAATTCAAATTTTGCCTGTGACTTTTTTGTCTAAAATCAATATTTGTAGGTGTTTTAGAGTAACTAACTTCTTGTGAATTACCATGTAAATATATATGGGTGGGGCAGTCCACGCCAAATCGACCACTTCCGGATCTGGCCCCTTTTGGTTCCGTTGGAATTTAAATACGTTATGGTTTCCTTCTAAAAACGCTTGGGTGATTTTTTCCACAATTTTTTACATAATCAGAAATATGTAGTGTTTTTTTAACGACGTTTTTTTGGCCAAATGCTTATAACTTTCTGAAAAATTGATCAAATAAAACCGTTTTTTTTTTTCAAATTTTTTGTCTTCATATGTACCTTACGAAAAAAAATATTTGAAAATTATTCAGTCATCTTCGATATGCTTTTTGAGTTTTTTTTTTGAAAGAACACGAGATTCTCAGAGTTCGACCTTTTTGATTGTTGATTTCATTTTCGTAAAAAATATATGATAAATTTAGCGTTTTTTTTTGCCGCAGATCCATCGTGGTAAGATTTTTCCTTCTATCTTTTTCCCAAATGGAAAAAATGCTCTTCCTGATTGTTGCAGATTTTTTTATAGCATAGCTTTTTCGTGTGATAATATAATTTTAAATCCTTGATTCTATGACATCGTATACTTTTTATGTAATATTACCGTATTAAAAAAGTTTTTCACTACTACTGACTCATTTTTAATTTTTTTGGCGGAAAATTTAAGTACTACTGGTAAAATTTGTGAGCAAAACATTAATTTAAATGAGATAGTATATTACACTTTTGTACAAACCATAGAAGTTATTAATTCACAATACTGCATCATGAGAAACAACTTTATTTTGAAAAGACACGAAATAATTTTGTTTGTATTTAAACAAAAAGTAGAAAGAAAATTGTTAAGAAAAGGTTGAACTTAAGGAAATTTGTATTCTTTTTCAATAAAAAATAAAAAATTACTTATGTCGAAGATGACGGAATATTTTTTATATTTTTTTTCAAAAAGTACATTTCGGTAAATATTCGGAAGTGGGGCACCTGCTAGAATCAGGCTAATTTTTGTTTGCTGTTGTTTGGGGTTGTTTGGGTTTGTTTGAACCCTTGAAGGAAAATAGCCTGCTTCAAGCAGGAGCCTCGCTTCCGAATATTTACCAACAAGGTAATTCACAACTATAACGGCTCCCTTTGGGAGCATATAGAGTGTATTATTGCGGGCAGAACCCTTTTTTTCAAAACGTCGTGCGACAAAAATTGTCCGAGATATTCGCGATCAAAGTCCAAGTAATAAAGAATGGCACAGTAGCAGCACGCACGTGTAACGTGCAAGCCGGATCGAGCTCAGCTTCGAATCCACCCCCGGACAGGTGAATTTTCCTCTCAAAATTTTTTGGCACCCCAAAAAAATAACCTACCCAGTGTCTTTCTCTAGAAATCTATAATACGATCCAATAACTTTCGCTTACCATTCAACACCTGAATGAAGAAAAATCGAGCGTGAGCCAGTAAGAGGCGAGAAAAAGAAGAAAGCGCGAAGAAGAAAAAACTGCGCCGTTCTTGACTCAGCGCCGAGCTCAGCATGCGCATATCTCGGCCAATTTTCGTCGCACGACATTGAGAAAAAAAGCATTTTGCTCGCCAGTACATACCCCGTGTGCTCACCAAGGGAACCCTAATTGTTACGAATCACTTTGTACACACATGTACACATACCCATGTATGTGTGAGAAGCAGACCGGGAGAAATGATCCTGTCATTTCTCGTTACCAATCGATTCTCTAATTGGAGAATAGCAACGAGCCAGGGGGCGAATGAGAGTGAGAAAGAGAGCCAAAGAGAGAGAGAGAGACAGAGACAGAGACAGAAAGCATCATTGCGGAGAGAAGGGGGGCCAACGTACTCGTGGGAACGGTCTGAATTTGGTTCGAAGCTTCGATCGGTACCGGTAAATTCAATCAACCCAACAGAGTTTACAGCCTCGATGCGCTAATGGGATTATCAATTAACCAAACCAACCTACGCGATTCGAACCCCCACCCCCCACCCCACCCCCCCCCCCTCTGCGGCGCTTGCCCCGATGGTCATCGTTCCTCCATTTGGCGGATCTCGCGCCCACTAATATAATGTATGTATATGGGATTTATGCACACACACATGTGTGTGCCCCCCCACCATAAACATAGTGTATTCGAGCCTTTATCCCGCGTGGCTATTGTATTTATTTGCGCAACGAGCTGTGCATGCCTGTACATTTTAGTACGCGGTATGAGGGTCACCCCACCGCGTTCTCGATGACGAACCATTCGCAAGTATTGTACGAGCAATTTAACAGGCCCCCTTTAGTCCTCTCTCTTTCTCTCGCCCTCTCTCTCTACCCCCCCCCCCTCCTTCTCTCGTGATCCCTACGTGGTTCTGTATGGGTTGTTTCAACGGAACGCCAGATAATTCGCGAGCTGGTACTTCTTTTAATCCGATTGAGCCGTTGTCCAGCATGATGATCGGCGGGGCTAATGAGCGGTCCATTGCGCACGCGAGTTTCGAATCAGCGATCCTGTACTTTTGCAGATAGCGGCTGGGCGCGATGCTCCGCTGGAAATAGCGTGTGTCGGGATTTGTTTTTGTCCGCGAACGGTTTTCACCGTTGTTTAGTTTCCAGTTGCTTTTGATTACGGTTTTGTCATTTTTTGTTTTTTGCCCGCGGTGGTGGCGTTCTCATTCTAGCCCCTTGGACGAGGGACCTTGAGTATATCGTTTTTGATTTTTGGTTGCTTTTTGCCTTTTAAAGTCATGGGTACTTTTTTCGAGGTGGTTTGTTTTTTAATTGTTACTCCGTTTTTTCTTCGGTTTAACCTATTCGTTGTTTTTTTTTGCTCGTCTTGTTCTGCACGTTTATTGAAACGAACATTTTGTGTGTCGAGGTTGATATTTTATAGGTTTAAAATTGGTCGACTTGAATTAATTAAATGTATCAGATTATAGCGAATGCAGTGATTAAATTATACACAAAAATAAGTTGGAATGAACATGAAATGAAAATAAAGCAGTCTTTATGGTTACTAAAATAAACATGAAGAAGAAAGCGAAGAAGTCAAACCGGAAGAAGAACGGGGATTTTAAAAAACTTAAAATAATAAAAATTAGTAGCAAAATAAAGATAGAAAAATTGAATAAAGAATAATTAAATATATGTTTTTTTAGCGTCCTGTTCTTTAGGTTCATGTGTCTCTTGGCACCCTTATTGTTGATGTTTTGATCCTTCTGATTCATCTCTGTAGTTTCCTGATTCCCCTTCTTCGTCGTTTTCTCCGTCATCTTTCGCTGGTTATTCTTCTTGTTCCAACACTGCATTTTCTTCTTTCCAGCTTTGTCTTCGTCTTCTTCATCTTCCTCTGCTTCTTCCGCTTCCTTGTCAACCTTTTCTCCTTTTTCTGCCTCCTCAGCTTAGGCTCCTCCTTATTGTCCTTCATCTCCTTCTTCAGCTTCGACTCAATCTTCCTCTCCATCTTCTTCAGCTTTCTCCTATTCTTCTTCCCCTGGCTCCCCTTCTTCCGCTTCTTCTTCACCGTCCTCTGGTACTACTTGATCCCCTCTTCTTATTCCTACGTTGCTTCTTCTTCTTGCCCCAGCTCCTGCTCCATCTTCTCCATCTTCCTCTGCTTCTTCTGCTTCCTCCTCATCTTGTCTTCATCTTCCGCGTCATCTTCATCTTCCTCTGCTTCTCGTGCTTCCTCCTCATCTTGCCTTTTCCTCCTTATTCCTCTTCGTCTCCTTCTTCGTCTTCGTCTTCGTCACCTTAATCTTCCCCTGATTCTTTTTCTTCTTCGTTCCCTTGTTTCCACTCTACTTTATTTTCCTTACTCATTCTACTTCTTCTGCCTCCTCCTCAGCTTCGCTTCCATCTTCTTCTTCCTCTTGCTCTTCTCCTTCGTCACACGGAGAGAATTTTTAAGTAATTTTTACTGTGAAATCACAGTAACTCGGTGACAAATGTGCAATTCATCAGGTTTTTAGGAAATAAATTATCAATTTTCATGGAAATGAATCAAAATTTACTTTTGCGTAACAGAAATTTTAAATATTTTCCAGAATTTTTACCGAAATTAATAGTAAAATTTCATGAAACGTAAAGATTACGACAATAAGTTAAAAAAGTGCTATTATAAATGGAATTTTTCAGTGGAGCATTGAGAAACTTGCGTGTTTTCCATAAAAATTTAAAAAAGGAAGCCGAAATTTTCCGTGCGTCCACCGGAATTTTACGTTCTTTATAGTAAAATCAGTTAGGGCTAGGTCGCCTGACCGTACGCGTGAGCTCTGTGTGCGAGCGTGCGTATACGTGAACGCAAGCTGTGAGAGTGCGCTTGTGTATGACGCAGTATGACGAGCACGAACGACGCCGACCCGCGTTGCTTAGCAACAGCGGTACCGCGCATGCGCATTATAGTACGAAGCATGGGCCAAGAAAGCCTCGTGGTCTCGTGCAGTCTAACGTGTTCTACGCAGTTCTACGCAAGAAAACAAAGAAACGTGAAAAGAAACTTCGATAAAGGACGTCTACAATGGTACGGAAAGATGATATGCTAAAATAAGTAGCAATCAAGAACACAAATGTTCAGAAATACAGTATATAGAGTATTTATTTAATTATAGGGAATTAATTTTTCGCTAGGTATTTTAGAAATTTCAAGTTTGTCCAGGTTATTTTTACTGTAGAAACTTGGAATTTTTGAGGCAGCCCATTGTTAAAATTCTACATGAGAATGTGTCAGAATTTTTACTGAAAGAAATGTAAAAAATTATGCTACTTGCTTAAATTTTTACACGAATGAAAGCAAAATATTAAAAGCTAGTGTCAATGTTTGACTATGTGCACATTTGTCACCGGTTTCAAATTTTTAATGTAATTTTTACGGAGATTTCACCGTAAAAAATACTTAAAAATTCTCTCCGTGGAGCTTCTTCTCCATCTTCGTCGTCGTCTTCTTCAGCCATCCCTTATTCTTCGTCTCCTCATTCCTCTTCTTCAGCTTCGCCTTCACTTCCCCATCTTCCGCGTCTCCGCCTCTTCTTCGTCTGCCGCTTGATTGCCTCTTCGCGTTCTTCCGTTTCGTTGCAGTTCAGGGCCACGCGAGCACGACGAGACCGGACGTTTGGTGGCTGTTGGCAGCTGCGTTACTGGCGAACTGGATGGCCGATCGTCTCGCCCTGAGTTAGGAGGCCTTGCCTCCTCGCGGCCTTTGGTCAATGAGAACGAGCTAAAACCACGGTCTGATCGCCCACATCGCGTCATATTTCAACTATTGAGAACGTTGATCGCCGCCCCCTTTTCCCGTCCCAGCCCCTCTCCCGCGCACATCCCCCGTCCTCCCCTGCCCTCCTCCGCAATCCTGAGCCCCGTCACGGCAAAGAGACAATCATTTAGCATTTAGAGCAACATATCGATCGATGGCCCCGTGTCTCGATGTCTCGAACACGGATCCCATATTTATAAATATATATATACGTTCCCATTTCCCTATTATATATATATATATATATATATATATATATATATGTATGCACAGACATATATGTATATAACGTTAATAAATCGTTAATATGTTTGCCTGCGTACGAAATACGCCTGAAGATGTAGCCTTTCCGAGTGTACGCGAGAGAGCTTTTTGCTTAATCGTTTAGGAGTGTGTGTGTGTGTGGCCGCTTAGCCCTGCCGCACCCACGCTCAGGCCGTAAAGCATTGTGCTGTAAGTATATGAATTATATATCTATATATGTACATCCACACTAACACACACACACACACACAGAGAAACGTGTGTATATATTTATATATGCATACATAAATTGAGAAACACACGATTCCTATAGGGATAAAGAGCTGAAGGGAAAACGGAAGAACAATGAATGAAGAGGCATTCTGCATGTACGGGGTGTCCCAGAACTGATGGTAGTCCCTGAAGTGGGAGGTTGGGGGTGAAATTCTGAGTCGATTGATATAAGCATGTATGGGTCGCGGATCAAGCCCTGAATTGTTATTAATTTTCAAAGGAGGGCCAATCAGAGGCGCTCGCTTTAAAAAGTTAATAATAATTCAGGGGTTGATCTGAGACCTGTATATGCTTATATCGATCCACGCAGAATTTCACCCCCGACACCACATTTCAGGGATTACCATCAGTTCTGGGACACCCTGTATATATATAAATATGTTTCTCTCTCGTAGTGTAGTGTTCATCTTCCAATTGATTTTAAATGGATCTGTGGATACGCGTCGATGAGCTTTCAAATTAAATTTAAGCGGTTACATACGCCTATATCTATATATATACATATATACTGATTCGCAGCTATTTGGGTTCTCCTAGTGAACATAAAGGGTCGCTCGCAAAACCCTTTTTTTTAAACGTCGTGCGACAAAAATTGGCCCAGGTATTGGCGTTCAAAGTCCGAGTAGTAAAAAATCACGCGGTAGCTAGTCACGCGTTGAACATGCAGGCCGAATCGAGTGCGGCTTCGAAACCACCCGCGCACGAGTGAAATGTATAAAAACAACAAAAAATCGGTAAAAAATAACTAACACGAAGACTGGCTTTACGAATCGATAATATGATTTGATGCTTTTCGTTTAATGGTCAATACATAGAAGAAAAAAGATTCGCGTGTGAGCAACTACAAGGCCATTGTTTATTCAGCGTCGGACTTTGAACGCGAATATCCCGGCTACTTTCTGTCGTACGACGTTTAAAAAAAAAGCGTTTTGCGCGCAATGACCCATCCTATATGCTCACCAAGGGAAGCGTGATGGTTACGAATCACCCCGTATGTATGTACAGTAAAATATGTGGGCAAAAATAATGTATACATGGACATGTATATATATATGCTGCATACATGTGTGTGTGTGTGTGTGTGTGTGTGTGTGTGTGTGTGTGTGTGTAGCATGTCCTACTTTTAGGAGTGGCACCTGAGGACCTTCGCCTCGAAAGTTTCGGCCGATGCATATGCTACCATCGACGTAAAGTTCGAGGCGGTGGTAAGTGAGCGAGTATATAGTATCGAGTGCAAAGTGCATATATATATATATATATATATATATATATATATATATATATATATATTGAGCGAAAAAATAAAAAATATATATATATATATAAGAAAGAATATATATATATATATATATATATATATATATATATATATATATATATGAATCTTTGTTGCAATCTGTTGCGTGTTTTATGGATATGGAAAATCGCATAGTTGCGGTCGTACGTGATAAAACTTTAACGTTGTGTTAACGAAAGAGAGAGCGAGAGAGAGAGAGAGAGAGAGAGAGAGAGAGAGAGAGAGAGAGAGAGAGAGAGAAAGTGGGTGAGAGCACAGAAAGAAAGAAGCATCACATGTATATCTACTTGAAGCCACGTTTCTGGGTCAAGGACACGAGAAGACGATTCGAGACATCGAAAGAGATAGAGAAGCATAATGGAAGCGATGATCCAGGAAGAAATAATCGCTTGTGTGTATATATATATATATATATATAGCGTGCTAGGACCGTCGATCCAAGCCTTAAGGGGCTGATAGGTCACCTCGTAAGGAACATACCTATCATACCTAACATAAATTAGGTACTAACTCGGTCATAATATTGAAACAGGCAATAATCGGTAACTAAAAACTTGTTTGCATCTCAGCTTAAGGATGTTGAGTCCCAAATCGCAAATGATGATAAAATTCTGAAAATTTGCTATGTTTTCGTATGAAGTATTTCAGAGGTCGTGTAAAAATTTCACGACAATTAGGAAGCTCTTTATTTAACAATTAACATTCACAAATTAAATGTTGTTTTATGGAAACTGATGTAACTTTGCAATAAGTTTTTTTTTTGACCTCTCAATTTTATAATATCTACAATATACTGTAAGCAACGGAAACAAAACGAAGTTTAGTGATACATTTTTTTTAATTTCTTTTAAAAATTGTTCTTAACAAAATGTTAATTTTTTAATAACGAGCTTCCTAATCGTCGTGAAATTTTAACACGACGTCGTAAATACTTCATACAACAACATACCAAATTTTCAGAATTTTCTTATCATTTTTATTTCCACCCTTAAGGAGGTTGAAGTAATGATGATAGAATTCTGAAAATTTGGTATGTTTTTACATGAAGTATTCAGGAGGTCGTGTAAAAATTTCATGACGATTAAGAAGTTATTTATTGAACAAATTAGCATGTTTCATAAGGACTCAACATCCTTAATGCGTATTCAATCCACACAACTAACTGAATAGGACGTGTTGGATAATTAAAAACGTATCAAAAAATAAAAATACCTCTTATGTTGATGCTATTAAAAAAAAAATAGCATCGAGTACCAATTTTCGGGAAATTTTTCAAAAATCATGCTTACCGAACTCGAAATCGTTAGACCTTGGACTATAGCAACCTAGGTTATATATGTTCCTAACGAGGTGAACTGTCACCCCCTTAAGGCTTCGCATCGACCTTCCTGACACCGTGTATATGTACATATATATATAGGCGGTTATTCTTTTCGGTATCGTCGTTTCCGTATATGTATATATAATTATAATTATATATGTGTATATAATTATAATTATATATATATATATATATATTGGGTTGTCCGGACAGTTCGTGCCGATTTTCGGTAGGTGGCACATAGAAAAATCGGCGCAAACTTTCCGGACAACCCGATACATGTGCTCCGAATGCAAATGCATTGATATAAGCCACCACTGTCATCTTCCTTGACCCTGTCGAGCCTTTTTCGCTCCCTGGTACAGACGCGATGAGTCACGAAACAGGGAAGAAGAGAATTATAGCGACCACCTGCTCTTTTTTCTTTTGCCTTCTCTTTTTATTTTACCTTCGTCGTATAACTGCGTGCAAGCAAGAATTTGACGGCAAGAGTCTCGATATTCGACGATGAAGAAAAATCCAACTTTTATGACTATGAAAATATAGTGATGATTTTTTTCTTTCTTTCAATTATGACGAAACTTTTCGTGACCTCTCGAGACGGCCGGTATTTTTCGTTGCCCCGTTCCCAACTATCCCGCATATACGGCTGTGTAAATTCAAATGTACATACAAATATGCAAGATACCTATAATACGTGTATACGCGTTCGTAAGTAACGAGAATATGTGCATTTATAGATATACGTATATATTAGGCTGGACCGAAAAAAAAAATTCTCGGTTCGGGCTCTCACCCCTTGAAATGTTATTCAATAATGAAACAAAGAAGGTCGTGAAAGGAGCAGCCTGTAATTTGATTCTAACCAGTGACTCGTGAGGTTTTCTTATTCTCCATTTGATTTGCTTCGATAAATTAACAATTAGTATCGGTAATCATGCATTCTTTCTTTTTAATCTTGATCAACAAGATTCGAAGATTGAAAGGAAAGGGTGCATGATTACAAAGGCTTTAATCTGGAGTTACAAATCCGTTTACTATATGTAATAATCACACTAATTGGTCAAGACCACTCATTAATTGTAGCTATCAAAAATGGTTTGCATTGAAAATGAAAACGTTAATTTATCACGTGTAAATCAAATGGAGAATAACAAAACCTCATGAGTCACCTGTTAGAATTAACCTATAGGCTGCTCCTTCCGCGAATTTCTTTTTTTTATTATCTAGTAATATTACAAGGTATGAGAGCCCGAATCGGGAAGTTTTTTGTTTTTTGGGCCAGTCTAGTATAATATATATATACGTATATAGTGTTCCATTTGAATTAATCCACTGGAATATCTTCGAAAACATCTATGATATTAAAATGTAGTTCCGGCCAAAGTGATTTGGAAAAGGGGCAAATTATCTAGCACGAGTAAATATTTTTCTACGCGGACGCGCAAAAGACACGAAGGTTAACGTTTTTTTGATTTTTTGTTTTTCCGCATAGAGTGGGCGATTTTTTAATGCACGCGGTCCGTCCGTTCCTAAAATTACCTAAAATTCCCCAAAGTTTCCTAAAAAGAACTGCTTTGGTTGGCGGCGGAAAAAAAGAAGTCGTTTTCAAACAATCAATCGTTCCAAAGATATTCGAGTGGATCGATCCGAATGGGTCACCCAATATATATATATATATATATATATATATATATATATATATATATATATATATATATATATATATACATATACACACGCACACGCACACACATAAGCACTAGTTTGCAAGCGTAGCTAGATAAATATATTTAAATGCAAAACATACCGCCGGCGTACGTACATACACATGTACAATATTGACATGGTGTAACGCATTTAGGAAATTGTTATTCGAGAAACGATGCGCTATAACGCTGATGACTATTTGTGGCCTAATGTAAATATACATACATACTTACACACAAATAAACGCAAACATGCATACACGCACACACACACACACACACACACACATACATATATATATAGCAGACACCAACGACGTTATTATTATAGCTGGGCGTTACGCGATGTATTGTATTCATTGGAGAGATGAGGATGACGGATGACGAATGAATGTTTCGTATAATAAGCCTATAGTGTATACGAAGATGTAAAGAGGAAGAACAAAAAGATAATAAAAAAATAATTGCGAGAAACGTGAAGAGTATGAGTTCGTTGAATTTTTCATCGTTGCAATTGCCATTTTTGTATCCCCGCTTTATCGAGATTGTCGTAAGCTCAATGAATGCGTCGTCAAATGGCCGACTAGGAGAGTCAGCTTGAGGAATCTTCAACCGGGCTTGGAAAATATCAACGGGGCCCAAAATACTTTACTTGGGGCCCAAAACTTAGCAGGACAAAAAAAACTGAAATTGGGACCCGAAACTCAAGGAGGCCCAAACAAACTAAAATTGGGACCCAAAAACGCAATGAGGCCCAAAACTTAAATTGGGCCCAAAACTCGACGAGGCCCGAAAAGTGGGACCCAAAACCCAACGGGGCCCAAAAACTGAATTTGGGCCCAAAACTTGACGGTCCCGAAAAACTTCGGGCCCAAAAAGCAGGTCGTTATTTGATACTTTTTTTTCTGATGGACGTATTGGGACCACGAGGTCGAGATTCTACGCACAGTTCATACACAGTCTTGCCGAGCTTGAGTTAGGCACTTGTGGCAATTAGGGGCATCTGAAAGGAAAAATAAAAATATTTACTTTTAGTATAAGAATAAAACTTTCGCATCACACGATACTTTCTTCGAATTTTAAAAATTACGTAAACGACAAGCTCCAAACGAAAATAAACTCAGATCGACTCAAGGAAAATAAAAGTTGAGTTTATTATTTAGAAAAAAATGGAAACATTTACCATTAACAAATGGATAAAAATATCAAAAAATCGTCCGGTCGTAGGATAGAAAATGTTGTAAGCTATGCTCCGTCCGAATTTGCAGTTAATCGGACGAATAGATTTTGGGCTACGATTTGCACCGTTTTATAAAACAGGGGGAAAACGCAGTAGGGCGGTTCTCACTTTTTACGAAAATTGTCACAACGCAGTCAAGTTTTGGGATTTTTACCAAATCTTTTTCGCAAATAAAAGTTGAGACCCTACACTATCAAACTATAAAAATGTAACTGTTTTTTGTAACCTCAGTCCGGAAAAAAAATGGGCGAAAAATATCCATTTTTATTGCATTCTAATGACGCAAACTCCAACATGAATTCTAGATTGATGAGACTATTGCTTTCACTCTTTGGTCGCAACTCCGTCCTCTCTCTCTTTCTCGCTCACCCCGTCTTTTTCTCCCTGCCCGCCTCGAGGATCCCGAGAGTCGCCCATCATGTTTGATCCCAAGGATAAGAAGCATAAACGGGACGTCGACGATGTAGGATTCGACAGAGAGCGAACGAACGACGGCCCGCGCACGACGAGAGCGATGATCAACAATAGCGTCGGGGGGTGGGGGCGGAGGGGAGCGGGATGGTCCAAATCTCACGCTCGCCCATATTATATATGGGATATTCTACCCCATTTCAGCTATTATATTCTTTCATTTTGAAGGATCGCTTCATTTAAAAATATTTTAAAAAATGATCAATTATCAATGTCAACGTTTTTTTGCTTCTGAAATGGAAACTATTTTTTTTTTAAGATTATTGCCGTTTTTGATTTATTAAAAAAATTCTCTGAAATAGAGTGACCCATTCTATGATTGTTAAGACTAGTCTCATTGTGGGCCCATTTGTCCTTCTTTTTCTTTCGATTTAATCATATTTTAAAAAAGATTTTTATTATTTTAATTTCCAATAATGCTATTAATGATTTTCTGATTTCCAATTCGGCTTCGACAGGCCTCAAACGGTTTATTTTTCATTTTTACTGAATTAAACAAAAAAAGTGATTTCGAATAAAAAAATGTTGTTGTTAAATTCAGCTCGAATAAAAAATAAACCGTTTCAGGCCTGTCGAAGTCGAATTGGAAATCAAACAATCATTATTAGCATTATCGGACATTAAAATTATAAAAATCGTGTTAAAAAAAATAATTCATTCGAAAAAAATTGAAGAAAAAATGCGCCGGCGATGGGACTAGTATTAAAAATCATAGAATGGGTCTCCCTATCCTAGAGACTTTTTGAAAAAAACAAAAAAGCCAAACAACTTTTTAAAAAATAGTTTTCATTTTAAATGCAAAAACACATTGACATTGGTAATGGATAATTTTTTCCTATTTTTTAACGAAAGTATGCTTCGAAATGAAAAAAAAAAAACGTAGTGCCATTTGTCGATATCTCAATTGTTTCAGGAGTCATCAGCATTTAAATGTTCCCAAAATGTCTGAAATGGACATTTTTTAGAAAATTATAACTCCAAAGGGAAAAGAAGTAAAAATCTAAAAATTAGTGTGGATATTCCTTTAACGGAATACAATTTTAGGAAAAAAAAAATTAGGCAAACCAAAAATGGTCGGGGTCACGGGCTTACTGAAATGGCGTGGAACATCCCATATATATATATATAGGGTGACAGTTCTAAAGTGAGAGATTTTGCAACCGAAAAAATATAATATTAAATATTATTTAATAATATTTAATAATATTTCGCATCCTCTTCGAAGTAAAAAAAAATCGAGTATCCAGGAAGAAAATCCTAATTCCATTTCGAGTTCAGCGGAATGCAGATAATTGAACTCCGAATACAAAACACTCGTAAAAAGGTTTTGTAAAGGGGTTACACCTACCTCGTGGTCAGATTTACGAGGGTCATTAAAATATGAACCGGATTTTATAAATACAGATTTATTGGTGATTTTTTAAAAATACGAATGTAGTGCCTTCTTTCTACATAATTTTCTTCAACAGAAATACATTTTCTCCGTCGGAGAAAAAAGCTTTTTGATCCCTTCATGGGAAAAAGCTTCCCATCCGCTGGAGAAAATGTATTTTGGCTGCTGGGGCAGTCATCTGCTTTTTTTCATGAAGGGATCAAAAAGCTTCATATCTGATAGGGAAAATGTATCTCTGTAGAAAGAAAATGTGCAGAAAAGTATGGTACTCCATTTGTATTTTCATAAATTACCAACAGGTATGTATTAAAAAATGCTGGTTTATATTTGAATGCTTCTTGTAGTGCATTTTTTCTGGGAAACGTGTGCAACTATTCAATTTGTTTTTTTTTTTAATTACAGAAAAAGACTGGTTTATATTTGAATGCCCTTTGGAGTGATTTTTTTTCTGGGAAAACGTGTGCAACTTTTCAATGTTTTTTTTTTTTTACATCACAGAGCTATAGCTTTAGGTATCATTTACAATTTTTTCATTAATCGTATCAAACGCATTTAGTTTTTGCAGTGAAAAATTCCATGGAATATTGATTTTTGAAAAAAACAGCCGCAGTCCCAAGTATCAAAGTGAAAATCAAATCAAATCAAAGTTGAAGCGAAAGTATCGATTTTCGGTGACAAAAACTCTCCATTTTTGTTGATGAAAAGACGATGTATCGGAGAAAAATTTCCTCCATTCAACCACAGCTATTTGATATGTAAAAAAAGCTTGTGAAATTTGAAGTTGATTAGTGCAGTACTTTGTCGAGGTATAGTGGTCACCGATTGAAAAAAAAATTATTTTGAGAAAAGTGCGTTTCTAGTTCGCTGGTTGGCGGAGCCTTCCTATAAACGCCCGTAACTCCCGCAATTCTGAACGGATCATCTTGAAATTTTCAAAGAATATTTTCGAAACATTATATTCTGAAAAACCGTCGAAAACCACCAATCGATACTTAAAAAAATTTAACTAGGTGTAAGCCCTTAAATGGAATTGAATTCCATTTTTCCATTTTGAAATACATCTTTGGTCATTTTTTCTCATTGTCGGGATGCACAAAAAAGTTTTTCACGAGTGTTTCGTGTTCGGAATTTAATTGTCTTCATCCTGCTGTACGCAAAATGGAATTTCGATTTTTTTCCAAAGTACTCAATTATTTCTAGTAATTACTGCTCGACACAAAAATTCGCTTTATTTTTTCTTCAAATCGGACTCGAAAACTGTTCGCAAATCATTTTTAAGCTCCGCGCAAGGCCTTTAAAAGTTTTTCACGACTACTTCGTATTCGGAATTTAATTATCTTCATCCTGCTGTACACAAAATGGAGTTTTGACTTTTTTCCACAGTGCTCAATTCTTCCCAGCGACTACTGCTTGTCGCGAAAATACGCTTTATTTTTTTTCAAATTGGAAAATCGATTGAAAGTTATATTTTTTTCGGCCGCGAAATGTCCGCGCAAATCCTTGACGGGGGTGGTCCCTTTAGACGCTAAAAAGGCTATTTTCATGAACTTTTCAGAAGTTTTATATTATAGATATTAGTATTAAAGTTATTACCCTCAATAAATACACTTTTGAAATAACTTTATCATGTAAATTTTAAATGATAAAGTTAATTAAAAATTATCTTTATTTTTTTAAACTTTATTTATTTAAGTCACTCTTTATAGACGATAGAGGTAGTTAAAAAAAAGTCCTAAAAAAATTGTAGGTCTGCATGGTTGATGAAATCTCGGAGGTGGATCATCCGAAACAAAAAAATCAAACGGTTTTAGACCCAGTAAGTTATGGCTATAGCGCATATTATACGATTTTTGATATACGCAAAAACAACAAAATGGCGGACATGTTCCGAAAAAACGAAAAAATGTGTTTTTCACACCGCTTTTGAAAAAAATAGTAAATATCAAAATTTAAAAAAAATCCTTGATATGCGCTATAGCTATAGTTGTAAAAAATGTGGTTAAAATTTCATAAGGATCGGTTTAGTAGTTTCGAAGATTTTATCAACAAGGTGTCGAAAACGTTGTTTCGAGAAAAACGCGTTTAAGGCGTTACCCCCACTTGTAGCGCAAAAAAAAGGCCTTTTTCATGATTTTTTGTAAAGAAAACTACAAAACTTTTTTAATCGATCAATATACCATCTTAAAGAACACATCTTGAAGAACTTTCAGTAGTTTTTTTATTGAAAAATATTACATTGTTCAGTAGCAAATGGCCGTCAATGAAATAATGTTTTTATATACACGGTTTGTGGTGACCAACATTGCGACGAAGTGGATCATCTGAAAAAAAAATGCGGATGGATTTAGTCAAATATAAGTATAAACTAGTCTTTAATCGAAGGATTTTAAAAAATATTCATTTTTCACAAAATGGCGGACAGTCAAAGTTAATGGTTCGATTATAACGAAAAAAACGGCCGTTTTTTGGCTATAAAACGGCCATTTTTTTCGAAAAAAAAAATCGAACGATTAAACACTACATTTTTATGTATTCAATAAGCCTGCAAAATTTCAAGAAGATCGGTTCATTAGTGTACGAGTAATCTTGGTCACCGACTTCAGAAATGCCATTTTGAGAAGAACCCGCGCCAGACGGCAGACTAGCCGGTCGTTTACACAACGGATTCTTCTCTTTCAACGCTCATATCTCAGTCAATTTTTGTTCGGATCGACTTGAAATTTTCAGGACATATTCTCAGATACTTATACTTCAAAAAAATGCAATAAAAAAATCGATTTTTTCAAAATCGCAAGTGTTGGTAACCCCTCAAGGCCTTAGGACACAGTAGCGGGTATAAAATCATTATAAAATCATTATAAAATCAACGCTCACAAAATCATTTAGTATGAATATCAAGCTGTTAGAAAATATCAATCGAAAGAAAAAAAATATATATTTTCCAACAGCTTGACATTCATACTAAATAGATGTGCCATTAATTTTACGAGTAAATCACTTTTTCATACGAAAAAAAAAATGGTTAAATTCGCACATGATTTTATACCCGTTACCGTGGCCCAAGGCCTTAAAGCTCGTTTGGGTTACATAAATACACAAACAATTTCTTAAATGTATTTCGAAAGTGTATTTTTTTAAGTGCAACAATTTTTACACCAATATTTATAATATAAACCAATCAAAAAAATTCACGAAAATAACTGTTTTAGCGTGTAAAATGAGAAGATCCCTTGGAAAACAGATAGCCATGGTACAATTGTCACCCTGTACATGCAGACCACATCGACAGGATCATTCAAAGGAACCGCTGCGCGAACCAAAGCACACACAGCGACGATGAAGAGCCCGGCGCCCGGTGTGTTATTGCAGTCATGAAAATCTCCGGGAATAGAGCCGCGGAAATCTCGCGCGCCCGGAGTGACGAACTCTTTTTAATATCAGCCCGCGAAGAGCCCGGCAAAGCCTGGAGTCTCTCTCCCGGCACGTATTTAAATGCCCGCGGAGCAAAGTACGCTGGAAACGCGAAAGCTCGTCTTCGTCCGCCCCCTTCTCGCTCCAGCGTGGTCTTCAAACGTGAAAGCTGTGTATGCACATAGACACCCACACATATTATACGTATGGGCCCTTTATTTTCTCCAGCCCCTACGCGATATGTATACAGGGTGTCCCATTTGCGTTGAGTCTTCGAAATAACTCGGGAACAGCGGTGCGAATGAAAAAATCCCGAGACACGTATCGAGTTCTTTCAAACGAGGAGTAAAATGGCAGGAGAACTTTTTTTAATTTGCTTCACGCTTTCAAGGTGATTTCAAGGTCAACGCGTTTTTTTTAACGGAGACCTATATTTTTTATGGTGGTATCTCGAACTAGGTGGAAAAAGAGGTAAGTTTTGTTCGACTGTTTTTTTTCAATTCAGCCATTATTTGTTTCAAAAATGACAAAAGATGTGGAACATAATGGCTTTTTGTCTCGTACATGATAACTTAAGGGGTTACAGTCAGGACGCCCAAAAAGATCGATTTTTCAAGAATTTTTCTTGAGAAGAGCTTTAAATCTATCGACGTAAAAATTTGTACGCAAAAATTTGTTTATTTGGAAAAATAATCATGTTGAAAGCTGGTATAGCTGATCTCTCTGAAAAATAATTCGTTAATATAATAGATTATCTTGTAATTGATCCAGGGAATAAGCAAAATAGTAATTTTTGACAAAGTGGCGGCTTTTCAAAATAAAAATCGAGTTTTGACAAAAATTGAGGCCTTAAATTGTTTAGAAAATCGAAAATATTTATCGGTAAGAAAAAACCTTCGATTAATAACTAAAAAATATACTTGAAAACATTGTGTTAACATTTGAGACTAGTCGGTTCAGCCGTTTGCGAAAAATCTTGCTCACCGGCTTTAAAAACATAGTTTTGAGAGGAACGCGCTTAAAGTTTCAAAAGTACTTTACATATAGTCCGACACGTCATTACAAATGTGCGTGTAACTTCGAGAATATTCGCCGGATTGACAAGAAATTTGCTGTGTATGTACTCAAATATAAGTACATTACGATTTTTTTTATCGATTTTTCGAAAATTTTATCCGTACATAACCCCTTAAAGAAAATTTGGTAGATTATTTCGAAATTTTGCTCAATTTTAGATAACAGCATTACCGTCTATGTGAACCTGAGGTTCTTTGAAAATTATCCTCAAAAACTATTTTTTCATCGAGAAATACTGTAGTAAATATTTTTATATTATATATAATATATTTATTACAATATTAATTATATTTATTTTCTATATAATTTTACATGCATAATACATACATAATTAGTAATTATTTTATATTTCCATATTAGGAGAAAAAGAATATTTTTTCAAAGAGGTACCATTTTTTGAGTGTTTACTTTTCTGTGGACTTTCTAGGTTCACATAGAGCGTGTGGGTCTTAAAAATGTTAAACCCCTTAGCTATAATATTTCAGGTCAATGCATCAGACGCTAGATTGTACGCCGCGAAAGGCTCAGGCGGTAACCGTGTCTGAAGCAAGTGTCGTAAAGCAGACATGTTAAATATCGACGAAATTTTTTTTACAAAATCCAACGATGTAATAATATTTCCATAAAATTTTGATTATGCAGAATAAATAGTTTTGACAAAAAAAAATATAGAAAATTCGCCTGTTTTCGGCTGTTTGAAAGGATCGTTAAGGGGTTACCCCCACTTGCGATTTTGAAAGAATCGATTTTTTTTATTGCATTTTTTTGAAGTGTAAGTATCTGAGAATATGTCCTGAAAATTTCAAGTCGATTCGAACAAAATTGACTGAGATATGAGCGTTGAAAGAGAAGAATCCGTGAATTGAAGAACTGAAATTGAAACTTTAAACGCGTTTTTCTCAAAACGGCATTTCTGAAGTCGGTGACCAAGATTACTCGAACACTAATGAACCGATCTTCTTGAAATTTTGCAGGCTTATTTAATACATAAAAATGTAGTCTTTAATCGTTCGATTTTTTTTTCGAAAAAAAATGGCCGTTTTACAGCCAAAAAACGGCCGTTTTTTTTCGTTAAAATCGAACCATTAACTTTGACTGTCCGCCATTTTGTGAAAAATGAATATTTTTTAAAATCCTTCGATCAAAGACTAGTTTATACTTATATTTGACTAAATCCATCCGCATTTTTTTTTCAGATGATCCACTTCGCCGCAATGTTGGTCACCGCAAACCGTGTATATAAAAACATTATTTCATTGACGGCCATTTGCCACTAAACAATGTAATATTTTTCAATAAAAAAATTACTGAAAGTTCTTCAAGATGTGTTCTTTAAGATGGTGTATTGACCGATTAAAAAAGTTTTGTGGTTTTCTTTAAAAAAAATTCATGAAAAAGGCCTTTTTGCGCTACAAGTGGGGGTAACGCCTTAAAGGGAATTATTTATCCATCCCCTTAATGCGGTGAATAAACGATGGTAAGTGGTAAGTAAGATGGTAAAGTAACCTCTTATATCGCGTAGAATGAGATGCCGCTATAAAAAACACAAGTCTCCGATGAAAAAAACAAAGTTGACCTTGGAATCACCTTGAAAACGTCCAGTAAATAAAAAAGCGTTCTCGCCATTTTACTCCTCGTTTGAATCTCCCCGATACGTGTTTCGGGATTTTTCGATTTGCTTCGCTGTTCTTGAGTTATTTGGATGTTCCGGGATAAACGGGACACCCGGTATACCTCCGCGGGATGTCGCGTCTCCCGGGCGAAGTCAAGCCTCTTGTCGCGTTATTAAAATTATTCTAATGCCGCAAGAGCGGGTGAGGGCGATAAGGAAGAGGGAGGGAGAGAAACGGACGGTGTGGGGGCGGGAGAGAGAGATAGAGAGAGAGAGAGAGAGAGCCGCGACATCTTTTTCCCCATAGAAATCTCCATTGTACTAAATTCTACTCAGACGACTTTTCGCCCGTGCATCGAAAAATGTTTATGCGTATGCAGATATGGCTGCAAGGAGAAAATAAATTACGCGGAACGTCTACGTGCCTATATAGTAATACGCACGTATTAATATTGCAAAAGTTTAGTGGCTGTCTGTGCAACTGATTTTTTTCGCGCTTTAATTTGACCTGGTAAGTCAAAGTAAGTTAAAAAGTCGAACAAGTAAGTCCAAAATCACTTTTGGAAGTATTCCAAAATCCAAACATGCCTAAATAAACCCAACAGACCAGACATTTTATTGGCTCTATTCGTCATCCGGCCCAATTTGGATTTTTTCATCACTTCCTTAGGATGTGGGGATTCATAGCATTTATTGATCAGTTGGGAAAGTCGTTTTCTATGAAAGGCTCCTTGGGGCCCGAAAAAGGGGTCGAATTTTGATATTTTTTTTCTGGCGAGAGTATCGGAAGGAGGAGGCTGGAATTTTACAAACAATTAATACATGGACTTTTGAAATTTAAGTTTTTTTTTTACTGAAATATATTTGTAAACAATGGAGTTATTATCATTTAAAGAAAATGCCGCCGTTGCTGCGTGGCCAATTGATGTAGGTGCTTCTGGCAACCAGGCTCATCGAAAATAAAAAAATTCGCAATGAACTTTTAGTATAATAATAAAACTTACGTATGACCTGGGGTTTTTTGAAATTTCGAAAATTTCGAAAACGGCTGGGTAACAAAAAGTTTGGTTCTCGATTGAAAAAAACAACTTTGATAATTTGTCATTAACAAATGGATTAACATGTCGAAAAAATCATATATACGTTAGGGTAATTTAAAAACCGACTATTTAAAAAAATGCCCTATTGCAGTTGCCGTAAGGTGCAATAAGATGCCTTTTAAAATATGAGCCCTTCAATATCGATATTTGGAGGTTTCTCATCGTGATTTTCGACTTCCCATGCTAATAAATAGAGAAAACTTTGTTTCCTACTTGTGAAAGTTATAACTCCCCAATGGCTGAACGTACAATAATGGCCATGAAATATTATTCATAGAGAATTGAATGCTTTATAAAAAAGGTCTCCGATCGTTTTATGATAAATCTACTCTGTCGAAAGTTATTCAAGGTCAAAGTTGACTTTATAGTAAATCTAAAGATTTCTTCACTTTTCCGGCGAAACTATCAGACTTATCACAAAATGTCGAAGGACCTTTTTTGTAGGTCATTTCATTTCACATAAAACCATGCCATTGAATAGTTCAACATTTCATTAATTTACTAGTTAACGGCCTTAAAAATGCATTTCTCGAAGAAAAATTGCTATTCCCGTAAAACTAATTGTGATATTAACCAAAGTTATAAATAAAAAGACGTCAATTTGTACGAGGATACTTTTTATTGTTTTTACAGTACGGAAAAGTTATTAAGAGATTTTTCATGACTTTGATATTAAAAATTAAAAGCATCCTTGATGCTAATTAACATCGAGGGGTCTGAAAAAATTATTATACGATCGATACTCATCGATTCTCACCATGTAAGTACGACAAGCCTTGAAGACTCTTCCCACATGGTATTGTTCAATCGATAAGATTTTTTCTAGAAAGGACGCGGTATTGAGGAAGACGATAAAATTTCAGAGCAATCGTTGGGACGACTGCAAACAAGGCCAGCTTACTTGGTGCTACATCGTTACCAAATGGAACACTTTTGCGTGGGATTCATATTGGAGCCGGGCGGGCATGCAAAATCTTCGGCGAATTCCGGAAAATTTGACATCGCTCCGATGATCCGGAACTCATCAGGAGCGTGCACGTTCGTGTTGACACGGTCAATCAAATAATCCGTTGTGTATTTCGAGCACTTTAAATTTGCCGTGCTCATCCAAAATAATTGATTCGGTGTCATGTCGATACCAGGCAATTTCCCTTCTACCCCGTTTTTCGCAACCCAATTATTGTACGCGAGATAGGCTGCTTTCCTACCCCCGTTGTCAGCGATATTTTCGTTTTTCGTCAAGGCACCGTTCACCTTCGAGAAGAGCCAAACGTCAGGAAAAATCGCCAGTAGCTCATGGCGAGAAGTAATCGTGAGGGCTGTCAGCGTGGTGGATACGTCCGCTCCCCTTGCCCATAAAAATTCGCTCGAAAATATTTTAATCCAAATAATCGATTAATCTTATTCGGTTCATCCGGCCAAGCGTATATAAATAATTGAATGAAACTTGAAATATTTTCTTTGTCGTATACGAAACTATGGTTTCGTAACTTTTATGAAAAGTAGCTATTCCATTAGGTGAATTAAGGAAAGACACCACTGCAACTGCGCATTTTCGATCGTTTAATTTGGTATTTTTTTTTTTTTAAGGAATAAGATACATGTTCAAAAGAACTTTTAGGCTTTATTAGATATACAGGGTGTCCCAGAACTGAATGCGTTCCCTGAAATGAGGGGGTGGGGGGCGAAATTTCGTGTTGATTGATATAAGCATGTGTGGGTCTGAGATCGAACCCTGAATTATTATTAATTTTTAAAGGCGGGCCAATCAAATGTGCCCGCCTTTAAAGATTAATAACAATTCAGGGCTTGGTCTGAGACCCACATATGATTATATCAATCAACTCAGAATTTCACCCCCAACCTCCCATTTCAGGGATAGCATTCAGTTCTGGGACACCCCTTATATCGAAGTTTGTAAAAAAATGAATTTATCAAAAAAATACAAAATGTTGGCGTACACGCAGTAGAACTGTCGTAAATTCAATCCTTGAACTATCAGTGAAATATTTGCGTTAATTATACTAGTTTTAGCAATCAAGTTCGGAGTGATAATAAAAAATAATTAAAAAAGAATAGAGAGGAGTTTAAAAAAAGAAAGTTCGTTTTTTCGACGATAATTTCCATATAAAAAGTGATGAGTTTTTTACAATTTTCAATTGTTCGATTTCAGAAACATGGTTTTGAGAAAAATATGTTTGAAGTTTTCGGTACGTGCTATGAGACAAATGCACGAGTGAATTTGCCGGAGTTTTAAAACTATTTTTTTTCAGCTGTAAACAAACATGGATCATATTTTCGAAGGTTCAAAGGATTTTGTTAAGGTGTTTCGAAAACAACGATTTTTCGATACGTTTACAGTGTTGTCGTTGCTTAAATACATATTTAAATTTCACAAATAAGTTAACTGTGCGAAAAATTAATACATTACATTTACCGATCGATGCACTAAAAAGAAGAATAATGGACGATCAACATTTACTATCAAGTGATAAATAATATCATTGAAAATCTCAAGCGCCGATTCGAAAATCTACCGTTAGAACATGAAGTTGGTACATTTTTCAACTTGAATATGAAGAACGAAGACGATTTTGTTGATAATTATATGTAAATCGTAATAAATGATAATACGTCGGCCTTAGAGGCTGAATAAATGGTCATGAAAAGCTTACTTTCATTAAAAAATGATGAAATCAATGCTGGAAAATGAAGAAAGCATTTTAAGGCGGAATATCACTGTAACGGGTAAAAAATTCAATTTGTTTGGACTTTCTCAAAGCACCCATTTTAGAGAATGTGTAAAAAAATATTCCAGTTAAAATATGGAAAATTGAGCAAGTAACATACGATTTAATGAGAGCAGGTGGCGCAACGATTGACGTTTACACAAACTTTCAATCGCATTTTTCTCGAAACGGCATTTTTCAATTTAATAAAACCAAAATTGCCGTAATTGCTGTCGCCATCGTTGTACTGTTTTTTTTTAATGAGTATTTTGAAGCCCCCGTATGTAAGAAAAAAAATCGCCAAAATTGCACTTTTTAAAAACATTTTGTTATTTTTTTTTTCGAAAAACGGCTACGTAAGATCAGTATTACAGATCATAAAACTTCTTAATTTTTTTTACACTAGCCATTGACAAGTTATCGATTCGACCGTATTTTTTATGCAGACGCTCTATTATGCCTAAATAACGTTGTTAATTTTCAATTTCTTTGAATAAAAATTTACACGAAGTAAGTTAAGTTCAATGTATGCTTAATAACATATTTCTTATGAAATCAGAGTCAATAGTATAGTAGACAAAAAAAAATCCGAACGAAACGATCCGTTTCCTACGCGTCACAGTGGTGTCCTCTCTTAAGGATGTTGAGTCCTAAATCGCAAATGATGATAAAATTCTGAAAATTTGGTATGTTTTTGTATGAAGTATTTCAGAGGTCGTGTAAAAATTTCACGACAATTAGAAAGCTCGTTATTGAACAATTAACATTCACAAATTAAATGTTGTTTTATGGAAACTGATGTAACTTTGCAATAAGTTTTTTTTTGACCTCTCAATTTTATAATATCTACAATATACTGAAAGCAACGGAAACAAAACGAAGTTTATCGATAAATTTTTTTTATTTCTTTTAAAAATTGTTCTTAACAAAATGTTAATTTTTTTATAACGAGCTTCCTAATCGTCGTGAAATATTAACACGACCTCTTAAATACTTCATACAAAAACATACCAAATTTTCCGAATTTTCTTATCATTTTTTCTTTCAACCCTTATGGAGGTTGAAGTAATGATGATAGAATTCTGAAAATTTGGTATGTTTTTACATGAAGTATTCAGGAGGTCGTGTAAAAATTTCATGACGATTAAGAAGCTATTTATTGAACAATTAATATTAACATGTTTCATAGGGACTCAACATCCTTAAAATTTTAGACCTCTCTTAAAACTTTAGTCCTTTCTTAAAACGTTCCTACTTGAAACTTAAAACTTAAAACTCCCCTCTTAAATATTTTGTCTGATAAGTGATTAACGACTATCATGTAAATTTTATTAAAAAAAAAAAGATAATTTTGAACGAAACCGCTTTTTTGACAAGCCAACCTCCCCTATCCCCCCAAAAAATAATGCTGGCTCCACCAATGGCCGCCGGACAGCGCGACAACTGCTGCGCGTCTAATTGACGGATAAGAGCACACTTACGTTAAGGCCGACTTCTTGGACGGTGTAATTGTTGTACCGATCGACTATGCATTGTTCACGTTCGAGATATTCTTTTTCGCTGATCGGTTCAAACCAGTTGGCGTAATCGCCCTTCCAGTCAATCCGCCTTCTATCACCGTCAAAAGCATGTATCATTTCGTGACCGATGACGGTCCCAAGGGCCCCGTAATTAATGTACCACGGTCGATCTTTGTCGAAGAAGGCACCTTGCAATATACCAGCCGTCAATGCTGCCACATTAAAAAAACAATCTTGCCAATTATTCAGCGCATATTCATACGAATTGTCACATCGAGATAGCAAACAATTTACCGAAATTATTTTTCCTCGAGCTGTACATGGCGGCCACTGTTGCTGGCATTTCACCAAACATGTCACCCCTGTCAATGGGGGCTCGTAATTGGCCGAACTTGTATTCCGTATTCCACAGCGACAACTTGTGAACATTTTCGTAATAATAATCCTCGTCCACATCGAGATTTTCGTAAATCTTGTCGAGCTTGTCGGAATGTTGATCGGGATAGGCAATAAAAGAGGACATTGCGTCGAGTTTTTGCAGTGCCCTCGATTTTGTAATCCGGTCCATCCAGCTGGCCTGATGAATTTTGTGATCGGGGAAAAATATTTTAAAAATCATAGAACCGCACGTACGCGTTCGTTGTACAAAGTGGCCCGACTACTGAGCTTCACGTTCGCAGCGTACGCGTTCGTTGTATGAAGTAGGGCAACTAATGTGCTGCGAACGTGAAGCTCAGTAGTCGGGCCACTTCGTACAACGAACGCTCACGTACTGTTCTATGATTTTTTCCCAAAGTAGGGTGACTACTAAGCTTCGAGCGAGACGCATAGTAGTCATGCTACATCGTACAACGGTAGTAATAGCGCGACTACTGAGCTTCTCACGCGTACGTGACAGGACGTACGTATTCATTGTACGAAGTAAGGTGACTACTAAGCTTCGAACTAGAAGCTCAGTAGTCGCGCTCTTTCGTGCAACGAACGCGTGCGGGTTGCTCTATGATTTTTTTTTCCAAAGTAGGGCAGCTTCTAAGCTCCCCAATCGAACGGGTGCACATCTATCGGAGACCGACCAAAAACATTTTTGCAACACGCGGCCAAGTTCAACCAACTTAGGCTCTGCGCCAGTTCCAATCTCGTAATTTCGAAAGACTGGATTGTTAATGCGCAAGAATCTGTTAATAAATCTGGGCGTACCGTTTCCAACAATCGTCCAACGGCTTTCTTCGTACCATCCACCATTGAGGCGACATTCCTTTTGGTATCGGCGCTCAGGTGTTTCTTCGCGTAAGCAGATTCTATGGCGAACGACATAGCGGAAGCGCTCTTAACGCACACTGTCGATCTTGGCGATGTGTCGGTGACTCCGGCGAGAGTAGCCACGAACCGCTGTTTTTTCTCGAGAATTGCTTTTCCAAGATAGTCGATGGAATGCAATGCGATACTTTGCGCTATATAATTGGCCTGAACGATCTTTGGAGTTTTTGACATTAATTGCTTCAATTGGGTGAAGTAGCTTGGCGTCTTTACAGTCACAACTTGGTTTTCGTCAATGTGGACGGTCGACGGTAGCATTCCGCTGACGTATTCTTGCCACCGAATGCTTGAATTGTTACTCTTTAATTCCGCAAGTGTTGATATATCGTACTCCGTACTGCCACTATTCAATCTTCTTATCTGGCAAATAAGGAAATGAAGATTTTTCAATTGATCATTGACGTAGGCAGAATTTTAACGTCGGGCCGTCGGGCGGACGAAAAAAGTGGTCTCATTCACAATTATCTTGTTTTGGAATAAAATTTACACAGTAGTCGATAATCACGTAATACACATAAAATACGAACGTTTAAGCACACGTTCGTGTTAACATTAATGTGGCGATCCTTGCAATACCTTGGAAAATAATCAACTAAATTTTCATCATTCTTTAATCTAGTTACCAGTCTTTAAACTTTACTTTCAACAGGAACGTAATCAAATAAGTTTTGGCTTTCCATGTTTTTCTGAATATCGGTCCAACAGTTTTTTAGTGGGATTGTTTTTCTTATGTCATTATCTATGGTCAGCAGTGACATATGAGAGAATCGGTCCTGAAGCATTGTGTTTCTAAATCACGTTTATATCCGCTCTTGGCAGAAAAACTTAAGGGGTCTTCTCACTCTAAACGCCACAAAGGCTATTTTTATAATTAAAAGTCAAGATACATCCAATACATTTTTCAAAAACGTGAAAAATACATAATAATGTTTTTCAAATGTATTTATGTAATTCAAACAAACTTTAAACACGCTTTTTTCGTAACAACGTTTTTCGATGGCTTGTTGATAAAATCTTCGAAACTACTAAACCGATCCTTATGAAATTTTAACCACATATTCTTTACAACTATAGCTATAGCGTATATCAAGGATTTTTGAAATTTTGATATTTATTTTTTTGCTAAAAGCCATGAAAAAAAACATATTTTTTTTCTCGAAAAAGGTCCGCCGTTTTGTTATTTATGCATATATGAAAAATCGTATAATATGCGCTATAGCCATTAAGGATGTTGAGTCCCAAATCGCAAATGATAATAAAATTCTGAAAATTTGGTACGTTTCTGTGTGAAGGATTTCAGAGGTCGTGTAAACATTTCTCGACAATTAGGAAGCTCGTTATTGAACAATTAACATTCACAAATTAAATGTTGTCTTATGGAAACTGATGTAACTTTGCAATAAGTTTTTTTTTTGACCTCTCAATTTTGTAATATCGACAATATACTGAAAGCAACGGAAACAGAACAAAGTTTATTGATAATTTTTTTTTTATTACTTTTAAAAATTGTTCTTAACAAAATGTTAATTTTTTAACAACGAGCTTCCTAATCGTCGTGAAATTTTAACGCGACCTCTTAAATACTTTATACAAACCATACCAAATTTTCAGAATTTTCTTATCATTTTTTGTTTCAACCCTTAAGGAGGTTGAAGTAATGATGATAGAATTCTGAACATTTGGTATGTTTTTACATGAAGTATTCAGGAGATCGTGTGAAAATCTCATGACGATTAAGAAGCTATTTATTGAACAATTAACATTAACATGTTTCATAGGGACTCAACATCCTTAACATACCGAATCTAAAACGGTTTGATTTTTTTGTTTCGGGTGATCCATCTCCGAGATCAACAGCGCAGACCTAGAATTGTTTAAGGACATTTTTCAACTACCATTTTCGTATGTAAATAGTGACTTAAATGAATAATTTTTTTTTTCATGTATTTCGGAAGTTTATTTATTAAGTGTAACAACTTTTATATCAATATCTATAATATAAAGATATCAAACAAATTCATGAAAATATATTTTTTAGCGTCTGAAATGAGAAGACCCCTCAAGGCAGTATTCTAGTCCACAAATTTGAAAAAATCGTTTCTTCGTTTGGCATTTTCTTACAGTAAAGGCTCTTGAGAATGGGTCCCCGAAAGGGAATTTCGAAATTTCCGATATTTACGCCAACAAACGAGATCGGAATAAGGTCGACCGGTTGAACCTAAGATCTTCAGAAGCTTCTAAGGAAACTAGAACTGCTTTCAGGGGCGAAAGAACACGTACCCTCCTCAAGTTGAGTTCGAAGCGCAAGGCCTCTCGCAGTTGAATCGAAGTGTTCCTGTTATCGCGAGCACCGACACTTTTCGCGACATCTAAGATGTGGTCGAAATATGCGACCCAGGTTTTTCTGACAGAAAGCTTGGAGCGATAATGGTCGAAGGTTGACGAGCTTGGTGGCTTGATCTGTGCAAATATTCCATTGTGTCGTTTGTTCGATGCGATTGGTTCGTTTCACTCGAATCGTATACGTACATAGATAGCACGTTCCGTAGAGTTTTCTAGACTCGTTGTGACATCGAATTCAATAATATCTTGAAAAAGGTGGCCGGCTTTGCGTAATTCGTAGATCGCTTTTGTCCAGTCAAAGTTACTCTCGTTCCATGAAGCAGCACCGTCGACCATTGGCCATCCACCGATCTTTCGCAAACTCGCAACGAGAGGCTGCAGTCCCCTTGCCTCGATCGCGGCTACAGAAATGTTTCGTTCGTCGACACAGTAAATTGGTGGTTTTTTTATTTCATGGCGATACATCTTAGGCTTGTTATGGATGGATAATCCTCCAACTGTCGATAGGTCAGATCATTTCCTACTATATGCTGGAATGTCAGTTTAGTAAAAGTTTCATGATTTCCGAGGTAAAAAACATCTGCTTTTGGTTTTTCACATGCCATTTCTACGAATGATAACTATGTTCATCCGGTTTTATTTGAAAAATACTTCTGGTTATTTGTTTCATCTGGAAAAATCTTCTTTTTAACCATAAATGTTAATCATAACGTTTCAACCATAACCATATCCGTAAATAATAACCATAACCATAACCTTTTAACCATAACCATGACCTTTTAATCATGACCATAACCATAACCTTCTAACCATCTCAATAACCTTTTAACCATAACCATAACCTTTTAACCATAACTATAACCATAACCATAACTTTTTAACCATAACCATAACCTTTTAATCATCTCCATAACCTTTTAACCGTAACCATAACCTTTTAACGATAAACATAACCTTATAACCATAACCATAACCTTTTAACCATAACCATAACCTTTTAACCATAACCATAACCTTTTAACCATCTCCATAACATTTTAACCACAACCATAACCTTTCAACCATAATCATAACCTTTCAACCATAACCATACCCTTTTAACCATAACCTTAACCTTTTAACATAACCATAACCATAACCTTTTAGCCATAACCATAACCATAACCTTTTAACCATAACCATAACTATAACCTTTTAACCATAACCATAACCATAATCTTTTAACCATAACCATAACTTTTTAACCATAACCATAATCTCATAACCATAACCATAACCTTTTAAATATAACCATAACCTTTTAACCAGCTCCATAACCTTTTAACCATAGCCATAACCTTTTAACCATAACCATAACCTTTTAACTATAGCCATAACCTTTTAATCATAATCATAACCTTTTAACCATAACCATAACCTTTTAACCATAACCATAACCCTATAACCATAACCATAACCTTTTAACCATAACCATAGCCTTTTAATCATAACCGTAATCTTTTAACCATAACCATAACCTCTTAATCATAACCAGAACCTTTTAACCATAACCATAACCTTTTAACCATAACCATAACCTTTTAACCATAACCATAACCTTTTAACCATCTCCATAACCTTTTAACCATAACCATAACCTTTTAACCATAACCAGAACATTTTAACCATAACCATAACCTTTTAACCATAGCCATAACCTTTTAACCATAATCATAACCTTTTAACCATAACCATAACCTTTTAACCATAACCATAACCCTATAACCATAACCATAACCTTTTAGCCATAACCATAGCCTTTTAACCATAACCATAATCTTTTAACCATAACCATAACCTTTTAACCTTTTAACCATAACCAGAACCTTTTAACCATCTCCATAACCTTTTAACCATAACCATAACATTTTAACCATAACTATAACCTTTTAACCATAAATGTTATGTTTTACCCATAAACGTTATGTTTTAACCATAAATGTTAACCATAACACCACTGAAGACTTTAAAAAAAATGGAATTCTTTCAAATTGGTTTAAGAGATACTTTGAAGCATCCAGATTAAGGGGGGAAATGTTTGATACCCGTAAAATAAAGGTCCGCAGGCCCGTGTGGTTCTGCGGTGGCCGTGGCTCGCCCGAGTGCGAGGCGTCGACCGTTTTTCTCGGAACACAATTTTTCAAAACGGCACGCAGTATAACTCCAACAATTGTCATTCTTTTCACTCCAAAGTTTGAGCACATGATTAATATAACATTCCGAAGTGAAATACGTAGAGGATTTTCCATGGGTTAACTATAGCATTAGTTATTAAAGAATGATTGTCCTCTTTTTCTGTTGAAAATTGAGTTTTTATTTTAAATGCTTGCCAATTACACAAAAATTCATATTTTAAAAATTCCCTACGTATTTCATTAGCCATACTCTTGTCAATTGATAGAATAAATTTTTTTTTTCCAAATTAAAATGTGCGTCAGTTACTCTGCGTGCCGCAGAGGGTCTCAAATTCAACATGCCTGGCAAGGATGTCCCAGCGTCACCCTATTGTATAACTTTATTATATAAACATTTTTTTTTCCTTTGAAGGTACGACTAATAACATCCTTGAATATTAATATCCTCTTTCTTGTCCTCCCACCAAAAAAGAATCGTGAAAAATCACTCAATCTTCGACGATTACAGTGGTGTAAGCCCTTAAGGAAACTTTTTGAAAAAAGATCTAATGCAGAATTTTCATACAAACCAATTTGAACATCTGACTTTCATGGCCTACTTCAAAAATGCGAAAAACCAAAAGCGGATGATTTTTTTCAAACAATAACATAAAGCCCGAAATATCGAAAAACGTGGCTTTTGTTAAACTAAAATTCCAGCATATAGTGAGACAAGATCTGAACTATGGACAGTTGGAGGATTATCCATTCATAACAGGACACCCTGTATATTATTCGGAATACAATCGAATTAAGGAATACAATCGAAGATACTCCAAAGTTTTGGGGCAAAGGCTGTGGGCTTCTCCTTAGGCGAGAGACAACTGTGACGGTTTAAAAAATCAACTTTTTTTTGTTGTATGTTCTGAATGCATACATAGGCAAAAATACGTGAAAAAAATGACAAGTTGAAATATTGAAAATTGACCAAGTTACCGACGATTTAGCGAGACCAAGTAGCCCACCGATTCACTTAGACTTTTAATCGCATTTTTCTCAAAACGACGTTTCTCGACCTGACCGGAATCGTAACTCTCGCTATAATTATCCGATTAAAATTTTTAATAAACAAAATTTCCGTGTATTGTAGTAGCTAACGTATGCAGCCGTTTTTTATATAGTATTTTTAAGCTCCCGAATATAAGTAAAGATTTTCCTAAAATTATACTTTCCTCTAACCCTTGCAATATTGGTAGAACATTTTTTTCCGAATAACGGCTACGTATATCGCGAACTACATTCATACAGATTATGAAACTTTTTAATTTTATTTTTCAGACGAACCAATGTCAAGTTATTGATCCGGCCTTTGGACCACATTTTTTATACAAAATTTCTATTATATCTCAATAACAGTTCATTTTTTATTTTTATTTTATAAAAAGTTCCACGAACTAGATTCAATGTATAGTTGATTTTTTCAAGTCTCAAATAATAACCCAGTGGTAAAAAAAAATGGGAAACCGACTTTTTTACGGTCCATCAGTGTCGTTCTCTTCTGAAACAAAGGCCCGTGTCCAGGATAGAAATAATATTCTGTTCGGGATTCAGGACATTTTTTCGAATAGTCAGTGACGGAGTTCATTTGAAACAGCAGTTAATAGGAAGTCCTATTAATAAGTTAATAGGAAGCAGGAAGGAAAAAGCAGTTAATAGGAAGTTGTACTAATTAATTCAAACTAAAATGACTTTCTTGAAATGGAGTTCTAGAAACATCAGTAAAAATAGCGTCGAAAGATGGATAGTAAAATTTGTTCTCTCAAGCTCGGAAAAAACCGCAATTTAGGCCTCTCGGAAACTAGAGCCTTAAGGGGGAGATAACTTTAGAAAAAATTTACTGATTTTTTTTTAAGGAAAGATTTTTGTACTTTTTTGGGGCTTAGAGTACGTTTCATTACTACTTTTCGCTATTACATGTTATTTTTTTATTAATGAAAAAAAATGACAAAGGTATGGCATGGTTTTCTGAACTGCATTTTCAAAACTGGCGTGACGCATATCTAAAAATCTAATCAACCGATTCTGATGATATTTGGTATAAATCTTCCTAACCTTATCATCTAAAACATGGACCTAAATGTTCTTGAAAATTAAAAAAAAAACGTATTTTTAATTACAACATGTAGCCATTTTTTTCGGTAAATTCTATCCTTTCGTTTCACACCTTTTGTTTCACACCGATTTCATCATTTTATCAATTTTCAACATTCCGCATTTTTTCTTGGTTCATATTCTGCGTATGAGTGTTAATGAAAGAAAATTCTTCGTTGGCCTTTTTCAGATTAATACTGCCGACGCTGCGCGTTACGCCATCTGGAAACATCCGGCACAATCCGGTCGAAAGATCGTGTCATACCTCCATCATTTTTAAAGATTATTGAAAATATAAAATACCACGTAACAGCCAAAAGTAGTAATAAAAAATTCCGCGAGTCTGGAAAATCCTAAAGAAATCTTTCTTTTTGAAAAAAAAATCTTGAAAATCGGCTATTTTTTTCTTGCCTGAAAGTCCTCCCCTTAAGGATGTTGAGTCCCTATGAAACATGTTAATGTTAATTGTTCAATAAATAGCTTCTCAATCTTCATGAAATTTTTACACGACCTCCTGGATACTTCATGTAAGAACATACCAAATTTTCAGAATTCTATCATCATTACTTCAACCTCCTTAAGGGTTGAAATTAAAAATGATAAGAAAATTCTGAAAATTTGGTATGTTTTTGTATGAAGTATTTAAGAGGTCGTGTTAAAATTTCACGACGATTAGGAAGCTCGTTATTAAAAAATTAACATTTTGTTAAGAACAATTTTTAAAGGAAATTAAAAAAAATTATCAATAAACTTCGTTTTGTTTCCGTTGCTTTCAGTATATTGTAGATATTATAAAATTGAAAGGTCAAAAAAAAAAACTTATTGCAAAGTTACATCAGTTTCCATAAAACAACATTTAATTAGTGAATGTTAATTGTTCAATAACGAGCTTCCTAATTATCGTGAAATTTTTACACGACCTCTGAAATACTTCATACAAAAACATACCATATTTTCATAATTTTATCATCATTTGTGATTTGGGACTCAACATCCTTAAGTGTTAAAACAGGATCAGGATAGCGATGAAATTTGCAAATTTCATGTACTTATTATGGAATAGAATACGTATGAAATGGAATTCCTAAATTTCATATACGTATTATGAAATGCCTAAATTTCATATACGTATTATGAAATTTCTAAATTTCATATACTTCATATTTCAAACATAGGCGCAAAACACACATAGACACAAACATAGACACTCGATACTTTATCTATAAAGTATAGAGTTTCGCGGCCCCAAATTTGCTGTTGGGCTGAGTTATGATTTATGAACTTACCCTCGTTCATGCACGACCTATAATATTTTTTCAGTAGCCTGTGAGCTCTTGGCTCGTCGGGTTCGATGTCAGCTTCGAGGATAGCCACGAGTTGCTCATAAAGTTTGTCTTGACTGATGGTATAAGCATTCATGTAGTTTTTGTCGTTGGGTATTTTCGTCGCATTGAAGTAACCACCGCACGCGTACCTGTAAAAATTGTCGCAAGGCTCCACGCTACGATCCATGTTGCTCAAGATCATCGTAGCTGGAGACAAAAATGCTCGTGCGAACATTTTTTATTAAATTGTTTTTTTTACCACTCTACCGCCCTTACCCCGCCCCAATTAAGAATGACGAATATTCGACTCTTTCGACTTTCAGAAATTGGTAAGTAAGGTGAGAGCTCTTGACGTACCCGTGGCGTTGCACGCTGCCGTGAAACAAGTATTTCCATTGCCCCTGTGCTCGTTGAGTTCCTCCTGGCTACCCTCGTCATTCCCCTCCATATCTACGTCAAGTCATTAAACAAATTCATTCAAACCAAAATGACATTTTTGGAACATCAATAAAAGACCGTCCAAAAATGGATGATAAAATTAATATTTTACTTCTTTATTAAAATTTAATAAGAGTTATTAAAATAACGCTTTTTTTTCTTTTTACAAGCTTTTATTGAACTTGACTTTCTGTGAGATGAAAAACGGAAAATCGACATTTCAAGCACTTCCCGATTACTCAGAGTTCTGAAATTTTGCAAACATGGATCTAGGAGGTGACAATGCATGATTTAACTGAAAAAAAATAAGAACTTGACTTTCTGAGACATGCAAAACGGAAAATCGATATTTCACCCATTTTACGATTACTTAGAGCTCTGGAAAATTGGACACTGCTGAGGTAGGTGCATTGTCACCTCTTATTGTATGATGTATATTTGCAATTTGGCAAACATGCATTTAAGAAGTGACAATGTATGATTCAACTTTAAAAAATTAAAAAAAAAACTACTTTTTGTGAGGTGCAAAACGGAAAATCGATATTTCACCCTCTTCCCCACTACTTAGAGCTCGGAAATTTTGCAAACATGCATCTAATAGGTAACAATGCACGATTTAAACTACAAAAAAAGAGCCGCTAAAAAATAACAGGAAAGGAACCGTGCAATAATGAAGCGTTAGCCGAAATGAACAGGATGAGAAACATTGAATAGAGCTAAACATATAGAATAGAGATAACATATGAATTGGCTGTAACATCCCTCGGGTGACAACCTTCGATTTTGTTGAAATTTGGATATGTTATAAAGCACCGAAATGTAAGTATTTTTTTATCGGCGGAAAAACGGTTTTAAGGGGTGAAACGCACCCTCAAAAAATGGGGATGTTTTTCGTTTTTCGTCGATACCGTTTTAACGGTACGAGATATAAAAAAATGTCAAATGGCAACAATGTTCATTTTTTCGTGTACTATACATTGGATATGAGAACGATAACGTTATCGAGGAAAAATGAAAAACACCCCTATTTTTGAGGGGTGGTTTCGCCCCTTAAAACCGCTTTTCCGCAGATAAAAAATACGTATCGCTAACTTTTCGGTGCTTTATAACATATCCAAATTTCAACAAAATCGAAGGGTGTCACCTGAGGGATGTTCCTTGTAAGCGCTCTCGGATCGCACAATCTCCAGAATTTCTCCTGTCAGTCGACCAATAATAACAGCCGGTCGTTTGGAAGGATAAATCGCTCTGCAATAATTTCAGACTTTTAGACAAATCGATTAAACCCTGAAAAGTAGAAAATAATTTATTCGCAAAATTTATTTTTTCAACAAGCTTTTATTCACGGTACTAAAGAGTAGAAAGTAATTTTTCTTACCCCGTTACCTATATGTGACTATAAATCAAAGCTTAGGGGACTCAAAATGTAGACATAAGATATTCAATTTACATTAATCCGTCAACATATCAACTGTATTTAATTTACTGTAAAAAAAACCTTAGATTATAGACTTTAATAGAACCTTAGATTTTTTAAATGAAATTCTTGAAAACGCGTATAAACGTGTGACAATAATTTCTCCAACTACTATTGTGCCAAATTGAATAGGGTTAATGAAACTGAATTGATCGAATTTATTATATATTTAAAAAGTACAGTGCCGCAAGCTCTTATTTATCGTCACATATGGGTGACTTGGTGAAAAAAATATTGTTTACTTTTTAGTACCTTAAATAATAGCTTGTTTGAAATAAAAAATGTTTACACATTTTTCTTTGTTTTGCGCTAATTGTTTCGTACAAACCTGCTGCTGATGGTGCAGCGCAGTCTATGCAACAGCCCGAGCTTGCAGACAATAGAATGAAGAATGTCGCCGCGGTTAAAGTCAGTCCGCGGTCCAAGCCTGGACAGCAGCCCTTCCAACCTATCGTTTTTCGCAACGCTTTACATCTGGGTGAAAAAAAAAATTTGACCGTTTTTTTTATTGGCTGAAATGAGGTGTAAAGGGCACAAGATGATGTAAACAGTCTAGATGGTGAAAGGAGCAATTTGCAGTCGTTTGGTTCATTGGTTGGTCAAAAAATTAACAAAGACTGAATAACTGAAATCCATGATGGCTCCTAAATTTGTTTTGAAACTCCAACGCGTCTTCTCACTTTAGACGCGAAAAAAGTCGATTTTCATGAATTTTTTGATAGGTTTACATTATAGATATTGATATAAAAGTTGTTACAATTAAAAAATACACCTTCGAAATACATTAAAAAATGTTATTAATTTATTTAAGTCACTATTTATAGACGAAAATGGTAGTTAAAAAAATGTCAAAATAATTGTAGGTCTGCGCTGTTGATGAAATCGCGGAGATGGATCATTCGAAACAAAAAAATCAAACGGTTTTAGATTCAGTATGTTAATGGCTATAGCGCATATCATATTATACGATTTTTGATATACGCAAAAATAACAAAATAGCGAAAACTTTTCGAAAAAACAAAAAAAACCGTTTTTGGCAACAAAGAACGTAAATATCAAAAATTTTTTAAATCCTCGATATGCGCTATAACTATAGTTGTAAAAAATATGTGGTTAAAATTTGATGAGGCTCGGTTCAGAAGGTTGGATTCGAAGATTTTAATTTACATAAATTCATTACATAAATTCATAAAAAATATTTTTTATGTATTTCGAAAGTTTATTCATTCAGTGTAACAACTTTTATATCAATTTCTATAATATAAACTTATTTTAAAAAATCATGAAAATAGCCTTTTTTAGCGCCTAAAGTGAGAAGACCCCTTAAGGGGTTGGGCCTGAGTAACGGGTTTAAAATCATATGCGAATTTAACAATATTTTTTCGTATGAAAAAGTGATTTATTAATAAAATTAATTACACATCTATTCAGTATGAATATCAAGCTATTAGAAAATATATATATTTTTTTCGATGTACAAAAAGGGCGACTACTAATATTTTCTTTTCTTATCTTTTTTCCAATTGGCGTAACAAATAACTTCAACAATTTTCACTCGATTTACTTTAAATTTAAAAGTTATGTTCCTAATTGCATTTCGCAAAGACGTACGTACGGATTTCATTTTATGAGCAGTTTTATACGAAATTTTTCACTGAAAATTCATTTCTTAAGTTCAAATACCTACAACTTTTGAATAAAGCAATATTTTTTAAATTTCGTACGTACTTCTCGAGGTATCCTAATGTAGATTGACGAGAATTTTTGTTTTTTGTTCTACGTAAATAATTGTGGATGCTAAATGTCACGCCGCGGAGCGTCTAAAAAAAGACAACAAAAGAAAATATTAGTAGTCGGCCATTTTGTACATCGAAAAGAAAAGAAAAATTTCCAACAGCTTGACATTCATACTAAATAGATGTGTAATTAATTTTATGAGTTTAACTTTTCACTTTTTCGTATTCACTTTTTTATACGAAAAAAACGAGAGAGAGAGAGAGAGAGAGAGAGAGAGAGAGAGAGAGAGAGAGAGAGAGAGAGAGAGAGAGAATCTTTTAGTTCATCCAGTCGGAAATCGATGAAAAGGTCGAAAACTCACTTCGTATCTGTCCGCTGCCCCATGCTTGCGGTTACAAAAATGCTGTCGCCAACGTTTGTTTTTCCCTGCTGTTTTTCCAATCAAATCACAATTACAAATACGTATAGAATATCCGTTATTAGTCTCGTCAGATTTTATCCACGGATTTTTTTTGTAATAGCGTTTGGAAAGTTTAAGGTGTAAGCAGTAGCTGAAACGGTGATGATTATCCAATTGAGAGCTGTTGGAAAACTGTGGGATGGCGCGTGTTTCTCTCGGCGTGTTTAAATAGTCGTTCCTCTTATCAGTTATTGATGGAGACGAATAGTTGCGACACTCTGTAGGTGTAAGTTATGGATGGAGCATGTTGACACATAAAGACTTTTAGCATTGGCGTAGACAGAATTTTTCTGCGGCGGGGGGGGGGAGGGTCTACGAGAGCGGGCCTGATAAAAAAATTGAATATGAAAAATTGTAAAATCACTCAGTACATTATGATGCTGATAACGAAACTCTCATAATGTACTGAGTGATTTAACAGGTTTTCTCAACTTTTCGACCATTTTTTTCTCATTATTTCGCGCGTAAAACTGCCATTCAGCAATTATCGTAGGCATCTTTCTATGTTAGTGTTTTTTATTCAATTGTAAATTTTATAGAAGCGATGTAGATGATAAAAAAAATTGCAAAGTGCATACGGTATATGACGGAGAATTTACTGTATACATTTGAATCAAATGGTAACATTTCGTCAATCCTCTCGAAACTCCTTACCATAACATCGTCGATTTACCAGAAAACTTCTTTTTCAAATCCTGTGAAACGCATATAGACGAGAGGAGAAATGATCGCCGTGACGTACGACCTTGACGAGATTAGCGTTGGAAATTATATTCCGTTGGACGGAGCGTGACTTTGGAGTCTTCATTATTTTTTTTTTTTTTTTCAATTAACTTGTTATCAATGTTCGTACTCGAACAATGGTCGGCGCATTCGTGCAACGCCATATATGTGGGTCTTCTTTTTCTACCCCCCCTCTCCTTCTTCGTTCTAAAAGCCTTTCGCTTTACATGTATTATACATTATTTGCATAACTCATGTAACTTGTATACCTATGAAAAAAATGTAAGTTAACTAAGTCTGCAAAGTATTAAAAAATTCCCTCGACAACATTATTGTTTGTTTCATCTTATAATAAGTTATGGTTTTTCTACAAATAATTGTTAATTCTTTCAATTGCAACAGTGGTTTAATCATAGTTTTTCCATTAACGAGGTATTCTTCTCTGGAAGCCCAATTTGAAGAATCAGAATGATGAATTTTTTTCTAGCAGCACATTGGTTGGAATGAATTTATTTTTTCCCAGCATGCTGTACATATATTTGTGGTGACAATGTATTTTTTTCGAGGGAAAATCTTTCAAAGTGTTCGTAGTGCTGCAGTTGACGTTGCAGTCCTCCAGCGGCGTGGCCCGAAACGGGGGAATTTCTAGCAGGCTCAAGTTCAATCCGAAACGAGAACAAAAAATTTTTTTCTTCAAATTTATCCAACTGGCTATGGGTTCACGAACCACTTGCGGAAATTTCGAAAAATACGAAAAATGACAGCTTCTTCAAAGAAAATCTCATTTTACTCTTGAAAAACAGCATGAGGGCGTACATAAATTCCGCAACGCAAAATTTCGCAATCCCCCCCCCCTCCACGTAACAGAACCGTAACGCCTGGCCTGACCCCCCCTATTCCGTTACGTAACGGGTGCTTCGTCGTCAACAGTTGGGTTTTTTTTTTCAAAGAAATAACTCATTATGAAAGGATTGGGTTTATACTCATTTTATGAAGTATATATTCATCTATTCTTACACCAATTTTCATGAATTAAAAAAAATAAACCCTGATTTGGCAACGAAAAAAATTCTCTTCATTGTCCCATCAATATCTTTATGGAAAGTTATCTGCAAATGAAAAGTCAACAATTTATCGATATCTATACAAATGTAGCTATCGTTATGCGTAGCCGTTGTTTTATTTTGATTTTTTTACAAAATGCCGTCAGTTTGGACATTTTTTTCAATCTTCAAGGCTTTTTTTGTACTCAAGCAATCTATAAAAATAGTAATGATTAAAATATTTAAAAAACGGCTACGTACAACCTTAGTCACTGCGATTACAAAAATGTTTTTAATAAATTGAAAATCGGTCAAGTTTTTGAGTATTCGCTGAGACAAGGTCGAAAAAAGTAGTTTCGAGAAAATCGCGATCAAAGTTTTCGTTCCGTTTTTTTTTCTAGAATATTGATACTTACATTAAAGTATCAAATCGCGGTCGATATGACGGTTTTTCATCTCCATTATATTTCTCAAAATAGTAAGAGCTCGCACATCATCCATTCTCAACAATGAGTTTAAAATTTTTTAAACTTGAACGTGCAGAAATTTTGCTCTTTCCGGCAATTCTAAAATCGTAACGAAACGCAAACCTCGACCCCCCCCCCCCTTTCGTACGTAGACTGTAACGCCAGAACGACCTCCCCCCCCAATTGCGTTACGTAATTTATGTACGCCCCCGTGTTGAAGTCATTGTTATCAACAAATGGTTCAGAGGGAGTTACCCCCTCAATCAATTGTACAAAGAAAATGAAATGATTTATGTAATTGCTAAAGACAATGTACGTATTGTGAAAGTGTGTTCAATTTTGGAAAGAGTCTTATGAAAAATATATTATTTTTGTTTTTAAAAATCACTTTGTTGGAGTAAAAAATGAGTACCACTATTACAGAGAAGTACAACTTGTGAACCACACAAATACACTGGAAATGATATTCTAGCCCAAAGGCCTAAATTTCGGGCGTTATTTCGCGTGTGATAAAAACATGTATGGATATTTGTAGCATCCATTTTTCACTGACTTTTTATTGATTTTCAAAAAGGAAAAGGATTGTCGGAAAGAGAAGTTTATTCGTAGCTCTATATTTCCAATTTTTTTTTTTTTAATGGTAAATTGGTTGAAAAGAACCGTCGAGTTTACGTCAACCAGGTTGAAAAAAGTAGTTTCGAGAAAAAAACGGGTGTGAAGATTTGAGTACAATTTTAGCCAACCGCAGCTATCCAAGTGGTATAAAAACATGTTATACTTACGTTGTGGTAATCGGAAATTCCTGCCGCGTAAGGTGTGCCTCTCTCGACTTCAAAATGATGATTTTCCGAAGCTCGTTCGTCCCTGCATGCAGTTCTAGCTTCCTCAAAAGCTTCCGAAGTTCGTAGCTCCGAGTGGTCGCGATCCTATTCTGGTCTCGTTTGTTGGTGTAAATATTGAGAAAAGAAGTACACAAAAACCTGGAAAAAGAAGAAAAAAAAACGTTTTTCTCTCTACCGTCGATTTCAACGATCTCCACAATTCCAATCGTTTTCGATATTATTAATCGTCTCAGAAAAAAAAGAAGAGCGGAACTGCGAAATGAAAATACAAGAAATACCAAGATCCTCATGAACGATTATTTTTTATGTACACCAAACCCAAACAAACTCCTTACTCCTCTATTATTATTATTTTTTGTTCCTTATTTCTTCATATTTATTATTTGTAATAATAAATATTCTTATAAATTTATAAATACAAATTCTAATCTATCTAATAATTCTTTTCTATCTAATAAATATTATACATATTCATTATTTATAATAATAAAAATCCCCTATGGTTATTAATGATTGATTATTTCTATTATTACTGTAGTTATTACTTCTCATCCCTTATTGTCATTATTATTTTTATGATAATTATTACTACTCTGATTATGATTGTCATCATTGGTTCTACTATTGTTATTTATAACGTTGAAAGAGCATCGGAACTATAAATCAGGCCTAACCTCGGAGCAATCGATCATCGATATTTCCCATTGATTTGTTATTGTCCGCGGAAGGGAACAAAGCTCGTACAACAAGCTGTGTACCAAGCTTGTGGGATTCCCCGATAAACAATCGTACCTGAAGGGCCACTCGGAACGACGGCAGTGCAGGTTACTGGGGGGGGGGGGGGGGGGCAAGCGAGCGGCCAAGCTGGGTCAGAAGGGGTGTACAGGGTGCGGGGGATAAACGAATGCGCGCACGGTCAGATAATCAACAGTGCTATTGACAACGTGGACGTCACTGCAATTGTACGGTGCACGCAGCCGTTCCATGATTATATATTTATACGTATCGGAATGTAGTTATATGTATAGATATGGACAAATAGTAGCATGGGAATTCGTATTTACCGCAAATTTCATTTCTATCCTTGGTTAAGGGTTTACGTGACTTTCGAATCCAAGGAGGTATATATTCTCTATTTAAAAAAACATAATATATACATTATGTTATTTAAGCAGATAAAAAAATATTGTATATAATGTAAAATATATATATTTTTTATAATATTATAATATAAAAATATATATATTTGTTATAATATTATAATATAAAAATATATATATATATATATATATATATTGTATATAATATAAAAAATGTAATATATAAATTATTTTATTAAGCAGATAAAAGAGCAACGTTTAAACAATATTTAACAAAATGTTCATCCATAAATTTGGAATATTCATCCAGGGAGACCTGGTCTCCGGAGACCCCTAAAAAAAGGGCCTCGTGGTGGTCAGGATAACTCATGATAGCTTTATGTGAAATTAAAAAACTTTTTTTTCTCAGTAGACAAGTATAGCTCGTGATTGAACGAAGGATTTTAAAAAAATGGAAATTTTGGCAGAGTTGTATGCAAAATAGTTCAATTTTTTATACAATTTACACTACGTATAGCCTTGTAAAATTAGTTGTAATCGAAAAAAAAACCTTTGTTCAATCACTAGTCAATGCTATTTTGAAGAAGTGTGCAAAATTTCGATAAGATCGGTGCATTAGGTTTTGAGAAATCGTGTCCACCGACTTCAAAAATAGTGTTTTGAAAAAAATGCGATATACCTGCGTCGCTCACGGTCGGTCTTTCCCAACGAGAGGAATTCCCCAGGGATCTCTCTCTCCTAGACTTTGACTTCAATTGACTTAAAACTTTAGGAGAATATTCTAGACGAATTGTACTATTAGACAATAAAACTAAAAAAGTAGGTTTCTTGAAGTTTTCGAACCCACATTACCCCTTAATGAAACTCTGCTTATATATACATAAATGCGTGCATACGTGTGATCTGAACTATAGGCACTTGCAGGATTATCCATTCATAACAGGACACCCTGTATATATGGGAAAAGAACATTTAAAACCCATCATTCTTGATTTTTTTTTCGCAAACGGAGGATCGGCAAATTTTCTTTTCGCATTTTCTCAAAGTGTACATATTCAAGAATATCTGAAAAAATGTTAAAGCTGCAATATGAAAAATTGACCAAATTACAGACGATTAAGTGAGAGCAGGTAGCGCAACGATTTACATAATACATAAGCTTGCAATCGCGTTTTTTAAAGACTTTTCTTAATTGCTAAAGCTATCGTATCACGTAGATGTTTTTTTCTATTTTGTATTTCTGAAGCCCCGAATATAAGGAAAAAATTCGCCAACATTACACATTTTTTCAACAACGGCCATTTTGTGAATTTTTTTTCTGTCGAAAAATGGCCAACTTTAACGAGAATTACATTTGTACAGATTATAAAACTTTTTTTTTGAACTTGGAAAAATAAAGATTTACACGATATAAGATCAATGTATGGTTACTAACATACCTTTTTTCCAAATCCCAAACAAATAATCTCGTAGACAAAAAAAATCGGACAAATGACTCCTTTCCGGCCCGTCACAGTCGTGTCCTCTCTTAAGGATGTTGAGTCCCAAATCGCAAATGGTGATAAAATTCTGAAAATTTGGTATGTTTTTGTATGAAGTATTTTAGAGGTCGTGTAAAAATTTCACGACAATTAGGAAGCTCGTTATTGAACAATTAACATTCACAAATTAAATGTTGTTTTATGGAAACTGATGTAACTTTGCAATAAGTTTTTTTTTTGACCTCTCAATTTTATAATATCTACAATATACCGAAAGCAGCGGAAACAAAACGAAGTTTATTGATAAATGCTTTTTTATTTAATTTAAAAATTGTTCTTAACAAAATGTTAATTTTTCAATAACGAGCTTCCTAATCGTCGTGAAATTTTAACACGACCTCTTAAATACTTCATACAAAAACGTACCAAATTTTCAGAATTTTCTTATCATTTTTTATTTCAACCCTCAAGGAGGTTGAAGTAATGATGATAGAATTCTGAAAATTTGGTATGTTTTTACATGAAGTATTCAGGAGGTCGTGTAAAAATTTCATGACGATTAAGAAGATATTTATTGAACAATTAACATTAACATATTTCATAGGGACTCAACATCCTTAATGTGAATATGCTTACCCTCCATCCCAAACTAATTTTTAAGGTATTGACGATTACACAATGTTGATTATGGGGACAGTTAGCTATTTTAAGGACAGATCTCGAAGTCGAATGTCTTTGAATTCAAGATGAATGGAAAGCTTGAATTCAAGATGAATGTGATAATTGAATTTAAGATGAATAGAAAGATTGAACTCAAGATGAATGTCAAGATTGAATTCAAGATGAATGTCAAGGTTAAATTCAAGATGAATGGAAAGATTGAATTCAAGATGAATGCCAAGATTGAATTTAAGATAAATGGGAAGATTCAATTCAAGATGAATGTCAAGATTGAATTCAAGATGAATGTCAAGATTGAATTCAAGATCTATGGCAAGATTGAATTCAAGATTGAATTCAAGATGAATGTCAAGGGTCATAGGTAAATACCATAGGATATCCCATTTGAAGAAATCGATTAAAATAAATCGAAAAGATGAGGTCGTACAAAAAAGTGTTTTCTACAAAGGTTTTATAGTTTTGAGGGGCCATACGAAATATTTTGTTTGTCAATACGATTTTTTTTTTGCCAACACCTCTGCGCAATACGACGATAACTTTCAATTTTGTAAAATGGAAAGGCATGATTTCTATTTTTTTTTACATAGCTAATTTTAAGACGAATCCAACGGAAAAAATAATTCTCTACCTTACAAATCGATGAAAATATGGCGTTCCAAAGTTTAGGGAAATATCCCACGCTACGACCTCATTGAACCTCGATTTATTTTAACGGGCTATAGCAGTGTGACACTTAAAAAAAATCGATTATTTTGCCTTTTTCGACAGTTTATACTTTTAAGAATATCCTGTAAAATTTCAAGGCCGTATCTCTATCATTTTATCTTGCAAAAACTGATAGTTGAATCTTTAAACTCGTTTTTCTCGAAATGAGGTTTTTCAAATTTGCTGACATTGTAACTCAAAGAGCAATTATCCGACTGACTTGAAATTTGAACTGACAATTAGACAAATCCTATTATACGGAAGGGATCACCAAGCTAGAGCAGCGTTGGATGAAGTGTATAAGCCTAAAAGGAGACTATGTCGTGAAATAAAAAAGGTTTATCCCAAAAAATTAAGTAGTTTGCATTTTTGCACGGACTTATCAAACGACCCTCGTATTCGGACTAATCCTACAGAACTTACACGATTGGCTTATCAAATTGATGGTATTGAGAATGAAACCCTCTATATTCGAAAGATGCCAATAATTCGTGTCCCATCATTATCCCAGCGCTGTTTCATCGTGCCCCGCATACAGGATAAGATGGGAAAAATGAAGGTTTTTTTTTCAAATATATATTCTATTCTACAAATCAGAGAGACTGATTTTTTTGCTTTCAAAATTAAAAGATTAATAAATGTTGATTACTTTGTAAAATACTTAAAGTTCGTTGACTCATATATGTACGGTTTTATTTAAACATGACCTTAGCGTTATCATCTTGCCCCAACTTCCCTTATGGGCGGGGTAAAGTATTAAAATTTTTTTTTTTCATTTTTAAAATTTTTTAAATGAATGCATAACATATCAAGAATATTGTGTTAAAATTTCAAGTCGATCGGAGTAAAATTGACGAAGTTATGAGTATTTGAGCGTCTATTGCTCCATGCCGGGTTTTATACCTGGGCGGCAGCTACGCGGCGCGCTATTGTATTTTTCGACCCCGAATAAATTTCTTGATAAGCGGGCCTGTTCCGGTCCCGTTATGTTTTTTGAGTTTATGTTTATGAGTTTTGCGTAGACAAACGCAAAAAGATGCTCTCGATCATCTTGATGGAAGCCTTTTGCTCTACGGACCTGGCATCGACGACTTTGAGTGAGTATAAGAAAATTATCGAGTTTTATTTTGAATTTCTAAAAATTCAAAGATGATTGAAAAATCTGAAAAAATTCATACGTATTCAGAAAAATGAACGAATCACGAAAAAAAATTGGGTCGCGGGGAAATTTGTTGACTAATTTTTTTTTTTCATCATTTTGTTAATAACATTTTGGAATTATTATTATTCAAAATTAATCTTTTCAGTACCTTTAATGTGCATGAATTTTCTCAGATTTTTATGCAATCGAGAAGTGTTCTCAAACTTATGTGCAATGAGCGCTAAGCGACCAAACTCTTCTGCGTTTTTCAAACCGTTTTTCTGAGACTTGTCATATTTGAAGTCCGTGTGCACGATAACTCAAAATCTACTGGACCAATCGCTTTGAAATTTTGCACAGTACTTCTTCACATAATTCACCAGGTATTGTCGAGAGCTTTTTTGTTTTTTTAAATAATTACTAATTTTTCACCAACAAATTAGCCGATTTTTTTTAGCGAAAATCGGGTTTTTGTCTCCCAAGTGCTACGAAAAATCGAAAAATCGAAAAAAAAAAAATCCTCCCGTCATTACCTCGAGAAACATCTCCTTTGACAAATGCATTTTGATTTTTTTGTTTCAGATGATTCAGTTGCGAGTTATGGTGCACACCGCAAACCAACTTTTTTCGAAGCGCCTCCGGGGTTTAATTTTCACTCGCTCAATTTTGAATATTTTGCAATGCAAATTTAGGAGAATGTTGTTCAAATCTTACTTTATTATATGTAAATTTTTCAATAAACGAACAATATTCGTTACGCCAAAAAAAAATTTTAAAAACATGCTTTTTTTTCGCCGAATTAACTTTACCCCGCCCTTATGCACGTATGTACAAACGAATATCTGGTGGCACGTCCGTGCCTATCATTGCCGCAGAGCCGTCCCGAGAAACCGCGAAAGACAGAGAGGGTCAGAGAGAGAGAGAGAGAGAGAGAGAGAGAGAGAGAGAGAGAGAGAGAGAGAGAGAGAGAGAGAGAGAGAGAGAGAGAGAGAGAGAGAGAGAGAGAGAGAGAGAGAGAGAGAGAGAGAGAGAGAGAGAGAGAGAGAGAGAGAGAGAGAGAGAGAGAGAGAGAGAGAGAGAGAGAGAGAGAGAGAGAGAGAGAGAGAGAGAGAGAGAGAGGGGGGAGAGAGAGAGAGAGACAGAGAGAGAGAGACCAGGTGAGAGCAACCGTGATTCCTGACCGGGAAAAGGAAGCTTCCCGCATGCACTCGCCCGACCCTCTCAGCCACTTCCGGGGCGCGCACACGCACACGGGACGTTGGCAGCGCACTCTCGATTTTCCTCGAAACGCAATTAAACCACCGTCGTGTTTATTTGCGTGTCTCGCGACAATCGGTGAGTGGAATACCAAATGGAGATCCGTCCGTCACACCCCTACTGCCCCTTGCGAACTCGCCGCCCGCTTCTCACGCGGCCCTTATTGGAGTGCCACGAGTCATCGGGTGCGCCGTCATGTACAGCAAACGCGTCCGAGTCATCGTCGCGTTTTGATTCGTCGTAATTATGCATGGGGAAAAGTGATTTTGAAGACATTCGACTTCGAGGACCGTCCTCGTAGTAGCCAACTGTCCTCATGACATTAGGTCAACCTCAGTGTCTCCAAAATCACATTTGGATAAAAGGTAAGCGTATGTATGTAGATATCATTTCAACGACTGCCCGGTCACCCAAATCAACCAATCGTTTGAAAAAAATTGTAATAACATTTGAGGACGTCCTCAAAATAGCTAGGTGTGCTGATAGCCAACGTTACATAGGTATAAGTGGGTTCAGAAGGTTCTTTTACCGTATATGTATATTTTTATATGTGTCCCATTAAGAAACGAGGATGAAGGGACGAGATTCTTTTGGGTGAGGAGAAAATTCCTGATTTCCATGATTTCTTTTTAGAGGAAAGATTTCTTCACTATTTTTGAGACTTAAGGATGTTTTGTCCAAAATTGAAAATGGTGATAAAGTTAAAAAAATTTGATAGGTCATTATGTAAAATATTTGAAAGGTTGTGTAAACATTTCACGACGATTAGGAAGCTGGCTAGTGAGAAATTAGAATCCACATATTGCACGCAGCCATATGGAAACTGAAGTAACTTTGCAATTCTATTAGGAAATATCAAACTTTGCTATTTGTTATCAAGAAATGGAATAAATATTTATGAATGATCGTTTTTTATTTCAAATACATCAAAAACAAAAGTGGTTTTATGGTGCAAGAAACGACGTCGTCCGTGAACGAAAATGGGTATTTAAATTTCCCGCTACTTTCGGTCTATGCAACGTTGCCGCTATATTCTTATATGTTTTTCCGCAAGTGTGATTTTTTTGTATTTTTAGCATCATTTTTTATAACAAAAAAATCATGATTGCAAAGTTACTTCAGTTTCCATAAGGCTGCGTGTCATTTGTGAATTCTAATATCTCAGTAGCCAGCTTCCTAATCGTCGTGACATTTTTACACAACCTTTCAAACGTTTTACATAATAAGCAATCAAATTTAAAAAAATTTATTACGCCTTTCAATTTTCGACACAACATCCTTAAGGTATGCTTCATTACTACTTTTGGTTGTTACATGGTGTTTTTTAAATTAATCTTACTTTAAAGATTTTTATAAATCTTTTTTATTAAATGGTACCCATTGAAACAAAAATACTGAATTTAAAAAAGGCTGTATTTTGCAATAGAAAAATGTTTTTTTTCAATTTTCAAAATCATTTAGGATCATGTTTTAGACAATAAGAAAGATTTGTACAAAATTTCATCACAATAGGTCGAATTAGTTTTAGTTTTTTAGCTATTCGTGCCGCCAATTTTGAAAACGCAATCTAGAAAACCGTGCCATGCCTCCAACATTTTTGAAGATAAATCAAAATAAAAAAATACCATGTCGCAGGCAAAAGTAGTAATAAAGTATATCCTGATCTCAAAAATGATAAAGAAATGTTTCCTTGAAAAAAAACTTGAAGATCAGCAAATGTTTTCCTCACCTAAAGGTATCACCCCCTCTAAGGGGCTATACCAGTGTGAACGCTGAAAATTTGGGTGATTTTCGGGATTTTTTTGGAAGAAAAGTACTCAATTAAATATTTCGAAAAATTAAGAACATATGTGTCTATATTTGACATATATTACAAAAATTTTTCGTAGAAAAATATTGAGATCATATAGACTTATGTACTGCCTTCAGAGGCGCCAAAAAAAGTTCCCCCACTGCTGACACGATTCCGGCCGATTGAGTAGCTAAAACCGAAAAAGGTAACAATGTCGTTAAACTGGAAGGTATTTCCTGTACAATGACGTAGGCTTTTCGGAAAAGATCAAAATCTAACAAAATGACGTAGTTATGAAAAAAGGGTTTGTTTTCTTGCCTATAAAATGGTCGTTTTTTTCAATGCCAAATCGTCAATTTCCATCTAATTAAAAATATCCCACGTCATTGTAGAGTAAATATATATTTAAGGCGTTACCCCCACTTGTAGCGCAAAAAAAAGCTCTTTTTCATGAATTTTTTAAAAGAAAACTACAAAACTTTTTTAATCGATCAATATACCATCTTAAAGAACACATCTTGAAGAACTTTCAGTAATTTTTTTATTGAAAAATCTTACATTGCTTAGTGGCAAATGGCCGTCAATGAAATAATGTTTTTATATACACGGTTTGCGGTGACCAACATTGCGGCGAAGTGGATCATCTGAAAAAAAAATGCGGATGGATTTAGTCAAATATAAGTATAAACTAGTCTTTAATCGAAGGATTTTAAAAAATATTCATTTTTCACAAAATGGCGGACAGTCAAAGTTAATGGTTCGATTTTAACGAAAAAAACGGCCGTTTTTTGGCTATAAAACGGCCATTTTTTTCGAAAAAAAAAATCGAACGATTAAAGACTACATTTTTATGTATTAAATAAGCCTGCAAAATTTCAAGAAGATCGGTTCATTAGTGTTCGAGTCATCTTGGTCACCGACTTCAGAAATGCCATTTTGAGAAAAACGCGTTTAAAGTTTCAATTTCAGTCTACACGAAGAACGGATTCTTCTTTTTCAACGCTCATATCTCAGTCAATTTCGTTCGGATCGACTTGAAATTTTCAGGACATGATCTCAGATACTTATACTGCAAAAAAATGCAATAAAAAAAACGATTTTTTCAAAATCGCAAGTGGGGGGGTAACCCCTTAAGAGCACTCATTGTAAGTCTGAAAAATAGCCATTCGTTTCTGCAATCACCTCCTCGTTTGAATACAGTCTTTTTCCCGCCAGCCATTTCTTCATATTGGGGAACAAATAATAGTTCGAGGGAGCCAAATCTGGAGAATAGGGGGGATGCGAAACGAGTGGGAACCCTATATCCATTAGTTTTGCGGGCACAACTGGTGAGGCGTGAGCTGGTGCGTTGTCGTGATGGAAAAGGGGCTTTTTTGTGGACCAATCGTGAACGTTTTTCTTGCAGCCTGGTTTTCAAACGGTCTAATAACGATGAATAATATGCGCCTGTAATAGTTTTACCCTTTCCGGATAGTCAATGAGGATTATTCCTTGCGAATCCCAAAATACAGTCGCCATAACCTTCCCCGCCGAGGAAACGGTCTTCGGCTCTTTTGGTGCTGATACCCCCTTGCCAACCCATTGTTTAGATTGTTCTTTGGTCTCAGGAGTGTAGTCATGTATCCATGTTTCATCCACAGTGACGAAACGACGCTTAAAGTCCTGCGGATTCCTTTGGAACAGCTGCAAACCGTCGGATAGCGGATAGCTTTTTCATGCCCAAATGTTGGTGCAAAATATTATGTTCCCGTTGATTCGAGATGCCCACAGCACTACCAATCTCACGCACCTTCGCTCTCCTGTCATCCATCACCATATCATGAATTTTATCAACGATTTCTGGAGTAGTGACCTCAACAGGGCCTCCCTGGGCCTCCCAGAGGCTCTTGCGCGGCATTGAAGCTTTGCAAAGCCTTTTACCGGTACTTGTGTGAGCATTTTTTTTTTTCAAGAAGGAATTGAATTAATGTCCAATGGTTTGATGGAAGGTTTTTTTTCTGATGTTGTTGAATTTTAAACCTTGTCAGATTGCTAGTGTATATAAAGTCAGGTTAGACTCCGGAGGAATGATTTTCAAACTCAAAATATAGATAAGAAGGGTAATGCCGATTTATCTGCTAAATCTGTTTTGTAGGAAGATTTTGAAATACTTAAAACTTTTGTATTCCAAAAAAACTGCAATGTAATCGAATTATTAAATCTCTAAAATTATTAAATCGAATTAATAAATCTACTAAAAGAGTGAGATTAAATGCCACATGATAATTTTGGGAGGATTACCCATATGTATATTTAACTTTCTCTAATAATGCGCCGATCGAAGATACGATGAAGGGAAGACACCACTGTGACGAGCCGAGAAGCTCGTTCTTCCGATTTTTTTTTTTTTGCTACTAGATTATTTATTTTGGATTTGAAAAGGAGGTATGTTATCTCACAAGCATTAAACTTGCGTCGTGTGAATTTTTATTTAAAAAAATAAAAATATAACGGTATTAAGGTGGAACCTGTGTATAAATAACTTGACGATCGTACACTGAATTAATTGCAACTTGACCATGGCATCCCAATACTCTCATCAAAAGAAAATACTAACGATCGATCTATTTTTAGGGCCCTGAGCTTATGGCGACCCCTCAAATACCTATCTACATACATACATTCATATACACATAAATATATGAGTTCATGTTAGGCTTGTATAATCTTCAAAAGAAACGAGTCAAAAAAGGATGAGATTAACGTGCACCAGAAAAACTGCCGGCTGCTTTCGAATTTCTCCTCGGGCAAGCGTGGCAATGATAGCGAGTGGAGGATGAGGTGGAGGGGGACGGTTCATCCCCGCGTGATTATGTGCGTCGCCATTCGTTCGTTAACATTTATCAGATTCGAGGGATACATTCGAGCGCACGTGGAACCGCCATATATATGCACATATATATATACATATATATACATATATATATATATATATATATATATATATATATATATATATATATATATATATATATATATATATATATATATATATATATATATATATATATATGTTCAAAAAGTGGGTAAAAATATTCGTGACGTCGGGCAGTTTGAGGATCGGTATGGTCTGAGGGGATTGCTTGTACGGGAACACAACGAGAGATTTGAATCGGTCTATGTTGGGGCTAACCTGCCGCCTTCCCCCGCTCCCGGCAAAACCCGTCCAGCCTTTCCATGCCGTTTGGTACCGGCGGGTATACGTACGTACACAGCCAAGGATTTACGAAAGGGTTGCAGTAACGAGAGTCAAAGGTAGAGAGAGAGTGAGAGAGAGGGGGGGGCGTGAGGGAGGAAGAGAGAGAGAGGAGAGAGAGAGGTCGGGAGGGAGGGAGGGAGAGAGAGAAAAATAGAAATAGAAAAAGACAGAAAAAGGTACGATCGAGAAGGAAAAGCTCCATACTGTTGTCGAAGGGCCAGGAGTCAACGGGGTGACTCTCCCCTTCTCCGCGCCCATCTTTCTTTTTTTCGCTGCTGTGCTAGCAAAAACCCCCGTCGCGTACTGTTCATATATGCGCCTCTCTCTCTCCACCCCCCTCACTTTTTGTCCCTCCCCCGCCCTCTCTCTCCTCTCTCTCCCTCTCACTCCTCTCTCTCTCTCCCTCTCCGCCCTTTCGCTTCCCCGCCCTCTCTCTACCCCCTTTCGCTCTCCCATCCCCCCTTGTCGCTCCGCCCCCCCCCTCTCTCTCTAACCCCTTTCTCTACCCGCCCGCCTTCTACTGCCTTTCTCTCTCCCGCCCTCCCTCTCTCGCCCTTCTCTCGCCCTCCCTCCCTCTTGAGCCTTTCACTCTCCCACCTCCCCCTCCAGCCCCTCCTTCGCTCTAGTCACTTTTTGCTTTCTCGTCGCTCCCGCTCTCCCGCCCTCCCCCTTTCTCTCTCCTTTCTCTCACTCTTCGCTTTTTCGTCCCTCCCTCTCTTTCGCTCTCCCTCCGCCCCTCCCTCGCTCTCCTCCCTCTTTTCCTACTCCCTTTCTCTTTTTCTCCCTCTCTACTGCCTTGCTCCCTCCCACCCTCCCCCCTCTCTCTCCTCTCTCTCTCCATCCCTCTCTTTCTCCCTCCCTCCCTTTCTCTCTTCCCCTCCCTCCCTCTCTTCCCCTCCCTCCCTCTCTTTCCCTTCCTCCCTCTCTCTTCCTCACTCACTCCCCCTTGCTCTTCCCCTCCCCCCTCACTCTCTTCCCCACCCTCCCTCCCTCTCTCTTTCCCTTCCTCCCTCACTCCCTCTCTCTCTCGCATTCCCTCTCCCCTCTCTCTTCCTCTCACACGCCCTCTTTCCCCCTCCCTCTCTCTCCCTCCCTCTGTCTCTCCCCCTCCCTCTCTCTCCCTCCCCCTCTCTCTTACTCTCTCACTCCCTCTCTACCACCCTTACTCTCTCTCTCTCTCTCTCTCTCTCTCTGTCTTTCTCTATCTCCCTTCTTCTCTCTCCTCCTCTTTCGTCCTCTTCGCCGCAGGCTACACGAAAACGCCGCGGCCCGCAAGAAGTGCTATCGATTTTCAATTACGGCATTCGTGACTTTGCGCAATGTACGTCGCGTTACAGGTGCAGGCAGCGCGTTTGCAGCCTTGGCATAAAATAAAACGTTATCTCAAGGTTCATCCGCTCGCAATGCAGCTCGCTGTTGTGCAGCCAAGTTCTCTTCTTGCACGCTGCCCCCCCCCTCCCCGGCGACCCCTGCCGCGCGTCGACCCTCCTCCGCCGAATGCTCCGCCACCCTCCACAAACCCTAATCCTACGGTGCACGGCAAATTGTACCTTCCACCGGCCGGAAAAAACCCTCCGGATCCCCAGACGCCGCTTGGCTCTAAAATTTCATGCAGGATGCATGCATTACGCTTAAGGCGTTACCCCCACATGTAGCGCAAAAAAGGCCTTTTTCATGAATTTTTTTAAAGAAAACTACCAAACTTTTTTAATCGATCAATATACCATCTTAAAGAACACATCTTGAAGAACTGTCAGTAATTTTTTTATTGAAAAATATTACATTGTTTAGTGGCAAATGGCCGTCAATGAAATAATGTTTTTATATACACGGTTTGCGGTGACCAACATTGCGGCGAAGTGGATCATCTGAAAAAAAAAATGCGGATGGATTTAGTCAAATATAAGTATAAACTAGTCTTTAATCGAAGGATTTTAAAAAATATTCATTTTTCACAAAATGACGGACAGTCAAAGTTAATGGTTCGATTTTAACGAAAAAAACGGCCGTTTTTTGGTTATAAAACGGTCATTTTTTTCGAAAAAAAAATCGAACGATTAAAGACTACATTTTTATGTATTAAATAAGCCTGCAAAATTTCAAGAAGATCGGTTCATTAGTGTTTGAGTAATCTTGGTCACCGACTTCAGAAATGCCATTTTGAGAAAAACGCGTTTAAAGTTTTAATTTCAGTTCTTCAATTCACGGATTCTTCTCTTTCAACGCTCATATCTCAGTCAATTTTGTTCGGATCGACTTGAAATTTTCAGGACATATTCTCAGATACTTATACTTCAAAAAAATGCAATAAAGAAAATCAATTTTTTCAAAATCGCAAGTGGGGGTAATCCCTTAACACGGGTATAGGCGATTTTGAAGACATTCGACTTCGAGGACTGACCTCATACTAGCCAATTGTCCCCATACTCGACATTGCGCAAAGCTCGGCGTCTTAGAAATTACCTTTGGATGTATGCTAAGCATGTTTATATTAAGGTAACTTTAGAGACTGTCCTGTCCGAAAGAATCAACGATTCGTTTGAAAAAAAATATTTCAGGACCCTAACCAAAACAGCCAGATGTGCCGAAGGCCAACGTTACACAGAAATAACGGCCTCACAATGTCCTTTTCCTACATACAGGGTGTACCTTAACTACTACTTTTCCGTTCGTGAGCATACAGGGTGTCTGTTTCCAAGCAAACGACTTTTTTTTTATTGTCGTGCGACGAAAATTGGCCGAGATATTCACGAGTAAAGTTCAACGGCGCGGGTTCAAATCCACATTCGTGCAAGTGGGTTCAAATCCATTGATTTTTGTGATAAATTAAAATTGGAATTGAACGTTAAACCTTTCAATTACGAATATTGAAATTTGAATTTCGAAGATTATCTGGTTCCCCAAATAAAGTATTGAATAATAAATAAAAAGTGTTAGAAAATGTTGTCCATTGTTTACTTGAAAGGTCTAAAGATAACATTGTTTAAAATTTTTTATTTACTATTGTATATCTTATTTTGACGAACGGATAACGTTCAAAACTCAAATTTCAAAATTCAAAATTGAAAGTTCAAATCCCCTTGCCCGAATGTGGATTCGAATCCACGCCCGCGCTCGCTTGGAAGCCGAAACTACTGTGCCATTGTTTACTCACCGTTGCACTTTACTCGTGAATATCTCGGCCAATATTTGTCGCACGAAATTTTTCAAAAAAGCGTCTTGCTCGGAGACACCCTATATGCTCACGAACGGAAAACTAGTAGTAAAGATACACCTTGTATAGGGGTAGGAAAAAATGCACAGGTAGAATGGGCAAATTCGATATGCAAAGCTTAAATCCGAAGAGAAAGGGAGGCCTGACGTGAGCTAAACGCGCGTCTCCTGTAGGTAATAGGTCCACAGTATACAGTTGGTAATTCGAAATAAAGGAGGCCCGCGAAGGGTCGATTCGAGCGTTTCACCACCGGGCAATGTTAAGGGGTTATGTCTAGTTGTAAGAGTCGAAAAATCACTTTTCTCAAGACCGATATATTTTTTCAAATTTAAAAAATTTTGACGGTACATCATTCTTCGAATGTTCCCTGAAAATTTCGGGGTGGTCGGATCAAAATCGACAGATCCGTAGGCTGCTATGTTCGCGCCCGTCCGAACCCTCGAAGCCTTGTTCAAAACTTCAAACGCTCTTTTTTCTCGAAATTACCGTTTTCAAAGTCGGTGAGCAAAGTATCTAAAAAAATCGATTTAAAAAAATTGGACTTTTTCTAGATGTAAAAAGAGAGCATTTGATGGAAGATTTTTTTCATGATTTGATTAAGGGGTTACCCCCACTTGCGATTTTGAAAAAATCGATTTTTTTTATTGCATTTTTTTGAAGTACAAGTATCTGAGAATATGTCCTGAAAATTTCAAGTCGATCCGAACAAAATTGACTGAGATATGAGCGTTGAAAGAGAAGAATCCGTGAATTGAAGAACTGAAATTGAAACTTTAAACGCGTTTTTCTCAAAATGGCATTTCTGAAGTCAGTGACCAAGATTACTCGAACACTAATGAACCGATCTTCTTGAAATTTTGCAGGCTTATTTAATACATAAAAATGTAGTCTTTAATCGTTCGTTTTTTTTTTTCGAAAAAAAAAATGGCCGTTTTATAGCCAAAAAACAGCCGTTTTTTTCGGTAAAATCGAACCATTAACTTTGACTGTCCGCCATTTTGTGAAAAATGAATATTGTTTAAAATCCTTCGATTAAAGACTAGTTTATACTTATATTTGACTAAATCCATCCGCATTTTTTTTTCAGATGATCCACTTCGCCGCAATGTTGGTCACCGCAAACCGTGTATATAAAAACATTATTTAATTGACGGCCATTTGCCACTAAACAATGTAATATTTTTCAATAAAAAAATTACTGAAAGTTCTTCAAGATGTGTTCTTTAAGATGGTATATTGATCGATTCAAAAAGTTTTGTAGTTTTCTTTTAAAAAAATCATGAAAAAGGCCTTTTTTGCGCTACAAGTGGGGGTAACGCGTTAATGAAAGGTGTCCATTTTTCTTCCCAAATATCAAGGCGCTCACATTGGACACGTGCAATTTTTTTAAAATTTGATATTTCGGCAATTCCTACGATTGCTCACAGGATAAAATAATATACCAACGAAATCTGTTTGATTTCTTTACATCACCGGATTCAGAAGGGCATTGCTTATCGCACAAGACGTTTTCGAGACGTTTAAATCGATAAATCGTAAATCGATTTCAATTAAATATTTTTACACAATAAAATTAAATGGTGTTCCTCAGATATAATTTTTCAGATACCTATTTTTTTTATCGCTATTTATCATCACGATTTTCTTTTAAAAAACCCAAATATTAGTTATTTTCGACTGTTACAACTGAGCCCATTAAAGAATGCTGATATTAAAACAAAATCTCGTTCCAATTTTGTGAAGTTTGGGCGTTTTTATAAGGCGATGTTTCGTGTGGAAATGATTTGAGGGTAAACGATGTATTTTCTGTTCAATTTCTGATTTTTTAAAAGCAGTCCTTTGTTAAATAGATATTTCTTTCTCAGACTAGGTATGGGATATTTTTTAATGGCTAATTTCGTATGTATATTTTTTTTCGAATATATTGTCGTATTCGGTACGGCGGGAAAGTTCGTACGTTCACATTGTGGACTGCCTATTGTTATTCGTTGCACTTCGGTCATAGAAAAATAATTTATCATTGTTAAATTATTGTCGAATGTGTGTTGCTAAATAACACGGGCGTATTGATGAAAAAAAACATAATTAAAAATTATCAACAAAACATTAAAATCTGACATCCTGGTCTACAGATTTTGATAATTCCCTTGGTTATTTTTTATTTATTTATATTCCATATATACTGACTTTTCGTCCCTTTACTATATATTACTATATATATTTACTATATTTATATTTATATATTTACTATACATTACTATACTTTGTATACTTAATCAATATAATAATATTTATATACTTGTAAATTAACTTAATTTATAAGTATACAAATGTGACTTAATATTAATATATTTAACTTAACGTAATTTAATATTTATATTCTTAATCTATATAATAAAATATACTTTATTGTATAGATAGATTGGGTATTTACTTACGGAAATTTCAATGGAAATCACATTGATTGATATTAACTTTACTAAATCGAAGAGTACGAAAATGAAACTTTTGAATTTTGGATAATATGTTACCGTTACCTGAAATGAGTTGTCTAAAATAAAAATGTCATCACTTTAACAAAGGTTCGCGTTTTTCTGTCTTCCCCGTGGGTTAAAATAAAAAAGATTTTCTCGGTCAGCGATTGACGATTAACAAATCGCAACTCAAAAGGTTACGTGGAACTGCACTCGTTTGAATTGAAACGAAAGTTATTGAATTAAGGGATAAGTCATAACTTCTTCCTCGATGACGTTTTGTTATAAAGCAATTAATTGCTCAGCTTATACTAGTTCGATTTAAATGAAACATATATAATTATTTTCACAACATGTTAAGCTATACAGCAGAGAAAACCAACTTTCGTTCGGTTCAGTAGTTTTCAAATGATGCGAGGACGAAGATTCAGACAAACAGGCAGACTTCACTACTTTGTAATAAGTATAGATTGTTTCGAGTTATATTTTTTATTCGAATGATTTCGAGTAAACCATAATAATTTAGTTATTTACATATTAACAATTATTATAAATTAAAGACAATAGTGACTCAATATTCTTCCAAGAGCTATTAACTTGATATTCGTACTAAATGAATGCGTAATTAATTTTATAAGTGAATCACTTTTTCATACGAAAAAAAATAGTTAAATTCGCACATGATTTTATACCCGTTACTGCAGCCTAAGGCCTTAATTATATTATCAATTTTAATTATTTTAGGCAAACTTCAATATTTTGGTTATATACTCATATATATAAACAATTAAATTGAGTTGAAAATCGTTATTACTTAACACTCTTACAAGAGCTATGAACTCAAATTAAATTAATACATCAACATATTGCTAAATTTTCTTCAATTTATTAAAAACTGTAATTATTTCATGTTATCCACAGTACTTTTGTTATTGCTTTTTTTTCGAATATATTTTAACTTTTTGTAGTAACGTTTATATATAACAGAAACCTAAAGTGAAAAAATTACTAAATAAACGTGCGCTGTCAAACAGCATGATTAAAAATGAATAAACTAACCGCTCAGTAAATTGTCTTCAACTATGTAAATTTTTTAAACTATCTACTATCTTTTTTAAACTAAACTAACTAAACTACTAAAATTAGTTTAGTAGTTTAGTTACTAAAGTAGTTTAGTTAGTAGTTTAGTTAGTAGTAAACTTAGTTAGTAGTTTAGTTAGTAGTAAACTTAGTTAGTAGTTCAGTTAGTAGTTTAGTTAGTTTAGTTAGTAGTAAACTTAGTTAGTAGTTCAGTTAGTAGTTTAGTTAGTTTAGTTAGTAGTAAAGTTTACTACTAACTTAGTTTAGTTAGTAACTAACTAAGTTACTAACTACGACTAGCTTTACTACTACTAACTAACTCACTACTAGTACTAACTAATCAACTAACCACTAACTAACTAACTAACTAACTAACTCACTAACTCACTAACTAACTAACTAACTAACTAACTAACTATATAACTAACTAACTAACCACCCAACTAACTAACCACCTAACTATTGAACTAACTAACTAACTAACTAACTAACGAACGAATTAACTAACTAACCAACGAACGAACTAACTAACTAACTAACTAACTAACTAACTAACTAACTAACTAACTAACTAACTAACTAACTAACTAACTAACCAAGTAACTAACTAACTAACTAACCACTAACTAACTAACTAACTACTATCTAACTAACTACTACTACTAACTAACTAACTACTACTAACTAACTAACTACTACTAACTAACTAACTACTACTAACTTTACTACTAACTAAGTTAGTAGTAAAGTTTACTACTAACTTAGTTTAGTTAGTAGTAAACTTAGTTAGTAGTTTAGTTAGTAAAGTAGTTTAGCTAATAAAGTAAAAAACTAAATAAACTAAACGGACTAGACTACTAAAATTAGTAGTTAGTTTAAAGTAGTTTAAACTAACTATTGATTTTTTAAACTATCTTTTTAAGCTATCAGGTTATCTACAATTCTCTAGTTAAGTTATACATACACAGTACCGATTCTAAAGAATTCAAGATAATTATCGTTATTCCTAGTTTAAATTTTATGTATTTCACATAAACTACAAAGCCTTAGTTATTTACAAATTATTAGAAAATAATTAAAAAATAATTTGAAAAAACAATAATAATAATAATAACAATGGTGGTTATAATCATAATAATGGTAATAGTAACAAGAAATAAACAAGAAAGAGAGAGAGAGAGGGGGGGGAGAGAGAGCAAACGATTTTAACAATGTTTCCGAAGATTGCTCGCACATACACGGCTGGATCGATCACCTCATACCTGTATATCCACGCTGAAAATAAAAAAACGAGAAAAGTACCGCGGGTCTAATAATATTGGTTCCGTGTACAGATACGTATCTGGGCCAGCAAAGCAGTACAAAGCCGCGAGGGGGCGGTGGGTGCAAATGCGCGCCGAAGAGAAAAAAAAAAATATATATATATAGGGAAAAGAGAAGAAAAGAAAAACCCATAAAGCGTGGCTTCGATTCCTATCGCTCGTCGTGAATAGTGGCTAATAAATATTATAAAAAATAATGGAGCCTCGACTCGAAAGTCGATAGAGATTGGAGAGTGGTACTCAAACTATATGCATAAGTATATATATATATATATATTTATGCATATGTATATGTACGTACACACGCATATATTTGTATATATGTATATATGGGGGGAAGGACACTGAACGCGTTGGATCTATATAATGATGGCAATCGGGACATCCGGCTGTTTTGAGGACGGTCCTCGAAGTCGACGGTTTTCAAAATAGACATTTCCTGAGTGGGTATGTATACCAGGTGACTCAGATAAACCGTCACAAATCGACATTTCTAAGAGGATTGATTAAAAATTAAAATTATTCGCATTAAAGTTGTCCCGTTTGGAGAGGTGAAAATAATGCGAATATCAATTCGACCTTGCGTGCAATCGCCAAGGTCGCGTGAAGGTCAATCTCAAAATTGTCATGCGGAACCCTCATTATTTATCTTTTAATCTTATAGCCTTGCTCGAGAGCTTTTCAAAACACTACGGATAATTATTTTATTGTTAAAATTATTATTAATATTGTTACCCAAAAAAAACATCATTTGATTATTCGAACTATCATTGAAAATACACGTGTGTAGTGTTTTGAAAAGCTCTGGAGGCGAGCTGCAAAAATATGCAAAGAAAAAAAGAATCGCAATAAAAAACTTGGCAGTTGACCTTCACGTGACCTTGAAAATTGGCATACTCATCTTTTTCCCCTGTTGAAACGAAACAATTTTTATTGAAAAGATTTTTCACCACCCTCCGTACTTTCGGAGACACAAGCTGGTGCCACTTTACCCGAGACACCCTGTACATTTTTTATGATACAAAAGGATTCGTAGCCTTGGGTCGAGGCTTCAAGGGGCTGCGTTCGAGGAGCAAGTGAACGATGGGGGCGGGTGCTGGGTGGAATAATACGAAAAACGCTGGGCAAGTGTCAGCTGCGTGGCAAAGCTCGCGGCGGCGGCGCCTCCGCCCGTTCTCTCGAGCTTGCCGGGCATAATTTTTCGTTTAGTCCGTACGATAAGATCGGTCATGCGATTTTCTTTTTCCTCTTCGACCGCGTAACAACTCGAGGACGCGGCAGGTGCAGCGGGATGAAAATACAATGCGGCGGGCTCGACTAATTTTTTTGTGCCTCAGCTTATTGTGTGGCACCTTGTATATATATATATATATAAATCTAAAGAAGATTTATAATATGATATCAATTTAATTATAATGTAATATCAAAACAGTAATCATTTTATTACAGTAATATAAAATTAATTACTATATTTTATTTTTAATATTTTGTACAACCAAAGGTTATGTATACATTCATAGTTTATTTATCCAGTGTTTATTTATTATTTGATTATTTATCAAAGAAAATAAATAATACGATATATACTGAAATAACGCAACAATATTTATCTGCTAACAGTAATATAACATTAATTATTATATTTTACTATTAAGATTATGCACAATAAATCGTTGTATATATACATATATATGTGTGTGTGTGTGTGTGTGTTCAGATCGTATTTATCTAGTTTTTATCATTAATTTTATTATTTACCAAAAACATATAAAATATTTTCTGTATAATTCGGTAATATATTTTCAATTGAATTATATAATTTAATGAAAGCACAATATTTACTTCATACCGATAATACTAATGTAGGTACTCTTCGGAAAAAATGTGGCGTGTTGTGGTGAATAAAATTTTGCCGGAAAAATGAAGCATTCTGCGAAAAAAATTTCCATTTTCAGTGCAGCAGAATGAAGATAATCAATTCAAAATAAGGAACACTCATGAAAATGCTTTTTGTGAGGCGTTAGGCTAGTGTGAAAATGGTAGCATTCTCGTTCGTCGCAAGGCAATCCAAATTGAAGAGCAAGGTTCAATATGCGGTGCAGGAATCACAGGTGTATGGTAAACTCTTCTTCTTAACATTTTTTCATTAGTGATTTAAAAATAATGATGTCGATTTGCCTCGCATAATGGAAAAAAATCAAAAATATTTTTTTTATGGTCCAATCGCGATAACAAAAAAGCTTGGTCAAGGGTTAACCAATATTATCTATTTTGAGAAAAAAAAACTGTTTTTTTTCTGTTTTTTTTTTTTAAGTACCATGTAGTCAAAAGTAGTAATAGAAAAAGTAGTACCGTAAGTTTCGAAAATGGCGACAAAATCAATCTTTGAATAAAAAACATGAAAATCTGCAATTTTTTCCTCGCTTAAGGGGTTACCCCACTTGCGATTTTGAAAAAATCGTGTTTTTTTATTGCATTTTTTTGAAGTATAAGTGTCTGAGAATATGTCCTCAAAATTTCGAGTCGATCCGAACAAAATTGACTGACATGTGAGCGTTGAAAGAGAAGAATCCGTGAATTGAAGAACTGAAATTGAAACTTTAAACGCGTTTTTCTCAAAATGGCATTTCTGAAGTCGGTGACCAAGATTACTCGAACACTAATGAACCGATCTTCTTGAAATTTTGCTGGCTTATTTAATACATACAAATGTAGTCTTTAATCGTGCGATTTTTTTTTTCGAAAAAAATGGCCGTTTTATAGCCAAAAAACGGCCGTTTTTTCGTTCAAATCGAACCATTAACTTTGACTGTCCGCCATTTTGTGAAAAATGAATATTTTTTAAAATCCTTCGATTGAAGACTAGTTTATACTTATATTTGACTAAATCCATCCGCATTTTTTTTTCAGATGATCCACATCGCCGCAATGTTGGTCACCGCAAACCGTGTATATAAAAACATTATTTCATTGACGGCCATTTGCCACTAAACAATGTAAGATTTTTCAATAAAAAAATTACTGAAAGTTCTTCAAGATGTGTTCTTTAAGATGGTATATTGATCGATTAAAAAAGTTTTGTAGTTTTCTTTGAAAAAGTTCATGAAAAAGGCCTTTTTTTTGCGCTACAAGTGGGGGTAACGCCTTCAAAGAATCTCCACCCTTAAAAAACACATGGCCACTTCACAAACGTCACTCTGTATATACAGATATATATAGTCGTTCGTCAGATTCAATCAAGAATAATCAATTGCGATTCGTGCGCGTCACTCAGTAATAATTATTATTTTCAACACGGCCCCGCTTGACACCTTTATTCTCTTCCTCGTCAATTCTTTTTTCCCTCTTCCGCGCTTTTCTTCCGCTACTTTATGGGCTAATCTCGGCGCGTAGATGCCCGCGCGATAAACGCGGCTGGTGCGTACGCGCGTGCGAACGGATAAAAAACTAAATTCAGCGATGATTGATGTACGATTGAGTGCGCGCGGGCGTAAGTACTCGGGCCGCAGCGTGAATAATAATCGTCGCCTGTGACCAAATGCAGGCGTCGATGAGGCAAGAGAGGGACGAAGTTTTGACGTGTACGCAGGGGAACGCAATTGGGGTGTTTAGATTTGTGTGTGTGTGTGTGTGTGTGTGTAGATCAGAAGATGTGATTAAATATTAGCTATTATGATTTGTATCTGAATATTCGTAATTAGCATTTATTGCAGATAATTAAGAATAATATTTTGATATCGTTTTTTTTTTCATTTCGTAATATATATATATATATTACGAAATGGAGAAAAAATCTGAAATATCTGAATACTCGGAATTAGGTCCCACTTAATTAATAACCTTATAATAACTTAATAACAACTTAAGGCCTTAGGCCACAGTAATTTAACGGGTATAAAATGATGTGCGAATTTAACAATGTTTTTTCGTATGAAAAAGTGATTCACTCATAAAATTAATTGCACATCTATTTAGTATGAATATCAAGCTGTTAGAAAAAAAATATATTTTTTTTCGAAGTACAAAACGGCCAACTACTAATATTTTCTTTTATCTTTTTTTTAGGCGCTCTGTGGTGTGACATTTATCATCCACAATTTTTTACCAAGAACAAAAACAAAAATTCTCGTCAATCTACATTAGAATACCTAGAGAAGTACGTAAGGAATTTAACAAATATTGTTTTATTCAAAAGTTGCAGGTATTTGAACTTAAGGGGTTTCCCCACTTGCGATTTCGAAAAAATCGATTTTTTTTATTGCATTTTTTTGAAGTATAAGTCTCTGAGAATATGTCGTGAAAATTTCAAGTCGATCCGAACAAAATTGACTGAGATATGAGCGTTGAAAGAGAAGAATCCGTTGTGTAAACGACCGGCTAATTGAAACTTTAATCGCGTTTTTCTCAAAATGGCATTTCTGAAATCGGTGACCAAGATTACTCGAACACTAATGAACCGATCTTCTTGAAATTTTGCAGGCTTATTTAATACATAAAAATGTAGTCTTTAATCGTTCGATTTTTTTTTTTCGAAAAAAAAAAATGGCCGTTTTATAGCCAAAAAACGGCCGTTTTTTTTCGTTAAAATCGAACCATTAACTTTGACTGTCCGCCATTTTGTGAAAAATAAATATTTTTTTAAATCCTTCGATTAAAGACTAGTTTATACTTATATTTGACTAAATCCATCCGCATTTTTTTTTTCAGATGATCCACTTCGCCGCAATGTTGGTCACCGCAAACCGTGTATATAAAAACATTATTTCATTGACGGCCATTTGCCACTAAACAATGTAATATTTTTCAACAAAAAAATTACTGAAAGTTCTTCAAGATGTGTTCTTTAAGATGGTATATTGATCGATTAAAAAAGTTTTGTAGTTTTTTTTTTTAATTCATGAAAAAGGCCTTTTTTGCGCTACAAGTGGGGGTAACGCCTTAAAAAATGAATTTTCAGTGAAAATTTTCGTTATAACTGCTCATAAACTGCTCGTAAAATGAAAAGTTTTCGATTAATCAGAAATTCCGCACGCTACTTCTTTGCGAAATGCAATTAGGAGCATAACTTTCAAATTTGAAGTAAATCGAGTGAAAATTGTTGAAGTTATTTGTCACGCTAATTGGAAAAAAGCTGTTTCGAGAAGTTTGGAGTAGACGACCATTTTGTGCATCGAAAAAAAAAATTCTGACAGCTTGATATTCATACTAAATAGATGTGTAATTAATTTTATGAGTGAATCACTTTTTCATACGAAAAAAAAAATATTAAATTCGCACATCATTTTATACCCGTTACTGTGGCCTAAGGCCTTAAGTGTAACAACTTTTATATCAATATCTATAATATAATCCTATCAGAAAATTCATGAAAATAGCCTTTTTTACCGTCTAAAGTGAGAAGACCCCTTAAATTGTCTCAGATCTGCAATATCTCTGGTTATTGGACCTGAAACAAGACAAGATTATCTGATAAAAAGATTGTTTAAAGGAGTATCGATGTAGCGCCTTTTCCGAAAAGATCAGCCCCTCCCAAAAAAGACTATTTATTTTTTGGCGGAAGTTCTGAGTTTCTTGGAGCGACCACTAAATACGCATTGGCCGGCTAGAGCTTTCGCGAGGTTTGTTTTAAAAATTATTACACGTCAAATTCATGGATGAGAAAAGGACGAAAAAAAAAACGATGTTTAATGAAAATTGGAATTATTTGGAAGCTTGAGCGAGCTCTAAATATTTTTCGACCTCTCGTAACTTCCGCGACAATTTTTTTTTTCCTAGAAAGAAGATAATTGGATGGCGAAAAATAGGGGGAAAAAACAGAGCTCAAAATTGTGCCGCCCTAGTGTTCATACAGATAAAAAAAAATTATAAAACTTTCGACCGGTAGTGTATGTATAAATATAGATGAGAAAAAGGGATCACATGAACAGCCCATTGTGAGTGCACGGCAGAAGAATTTATTCGACATTAACCGCGAGCTGTGCGCCCGTTTTAAAAATTGAATGAATGCCGATTTAGTTCTCGTCGAATTTCTGCATCGCGTATTCAAATAAAACTCAATAATTCTGAGGCATGATGAAAGCAGAGAATAATTCGTAAAAATAATCGCACGTATATATATATATATATATATATATATATATATATATATATATATATATATATATATGGGACATTTCACAGCAAATCGATCACTTTCAGGCACAACCCCTTTTCATTGCACTTAAATTTAAATATGTTATTCCCTTCTAACAACGCTTGACAGATTTTTTACAAATTTGTTTACATATTCGGAAATATGTATTAAATATTAGACAAGTCGACGTTTTTTTCTCCGAATGCTCATAACTTTCTAAAAAAGTGACCGCATAAGATCTTTTTTTTCAGATTGTTTGTTTCAAATTGTGATTTATGAAAGAATAATATTAAAAAATATTGGGAATCACCTTCGATATCATTTTTAAGTTTGAAAAAAAAACACGAGATTTTCAAAGTTCGCCATTTTTTATTAATTTTTTCGTAAAAATAATCTGACAAATTTTGGGTCTTTTAACGCAAAACCCATCATGGTAAGAATTTATTTTTTACTTTATTTTTTTTCAAATTAAAAAGCGTGTCATTCTTGTTTTTTTTCAAATTTTTGCTTTCTCCTATGATGAAATGATTTTCAATGGTTCATTCTATGAACCATTCTATAAAAGTATACATTCTATACAAGTATATTCAGTACTTTTTATATGATATCAACATGTTAAATATGTTTTTCAATCATTTTAAATCATTTTTAATCATTTTAGCAGCAAATTCAAATACTACTTGTGACATTTTTTGAGCAAAACATTTTTTAACGAAATAGTACACTGTTCTTTTCTTTTTAACCATAGAAAGTTTTTATTGACATTTTTGCATCACAGGAAACGACAAAATTTTGAATAAGTGAAGAGCAAACATTTTTCACTTAAGATGAAAAAAGAAAGAAGAATTTTATCATGATGGGTCTTGCAGCATAGAAACAGACTCAATTCATTATATTTATTAACAAAAGAATATTTAAAAAATAAAAAATGACGTACGTAGAAAAAAGACGAATTTTTCCAAGTGCATCGATTGTTTTTAAACTCGGGTTTTTTCCAGCAAAATTAAAAAAATATTGCGAAGATGACTCCGATTATTTTTTCAGTATTTTTTTTTCAAGAAAGTACATTTCAAAACGATAAATTTTAAATAAAAAGATCTCATTTGGTGATTTTTTCAGCAATCTATGCGCATTTGAAAGAAAAAAACGTTGATTTTTTAAAAAATTCACTACATATTTCCGATGATGTAGAAAAAATTGAAAAAAATCGCGCAATCGTTTTTTAGAAGGAAACAATAACATACTGAAATTTCAGCGAAATGAAAAGAGGTCCGGCCCAAAAGTGGTCAATTTGGCGGGGAATGCTCCATATATATAAATACATTCTCTTCTTCTCATTCATCAATTCCCTCGCATTATTAAACGTCCACGTGTAAAGTTAAAATTCATTAACTGACAACTACGGGTTACAGGATCTCTATATATCATATCGCGATATCAAATATTCGATTGATGTATAATCCATGGTGAATGAAAATGTAACCGTGCCGCGAACATATTAACGTATTCTCGATACTTCAAACGATTATTTTTTCCACTCCTGTGCGTGTGCGATTGTGAAGCATGGAAAATATGAATTCTGCAGTATTATTGACTGATACAAAAAAAAAAATATGACAAAAACGATATGGCTCAGTGCGAACTAGGAGTGAGCATTAAAATTTAATTTATTCGCATCAATGTACTGGAGAGCAGAAGAGGGACAGAGCGAGAGAGAGAGAGAGAGAGAGAGAGAGAGAGAGAGAGAGAGAGAGAGAGAGAGAGAGAGAGAGAGAGAGAGTTACGCTTATGATTCGGCTGCGCAAATAAAAAATGTATAAAAATACGAGTGCTTGAATCGGGATAATTGAACGAAATAAAACGTCCAGGTTCGGGTTGCGGCTCGTTGGTTGGCTCTTGAACTCGCGGCGGAAGTTCGCGCGCCGAGTCTGGAACATTCATTAGGCGAGCAGTCGCGTGTATTGCGCACCCTCTCTCTCTCTCTCTCTCTCTCTCTCTCTCTCTCTCTCTCTCGCCCACGCATACATCGCTGCTTCTTTCATCATCGAGACTACGAGATTTTATTCGAGATTTTGTTTTCCCCTCCAATCTCCATTTTTCCTCTTATGTTTCGTATCGTTTTTTCATTCTGTCTCCTTTTTTCAATGTTTTTTCTTTTTTTTTGCACTCGCCACAGACGAAATATCGACGAGGCGCCGCGGCCTTGATGAGCGAGAAAAACTTGTTTTTTTTGTCTTCTCAGTGCATATATTAATTAATACACGCTCATTAAACTCGAAATTGGCACTTGAGAGCCGTTTTTCTCCTGGCTTGTATTTTATATTTCTCTCTCTCTCTCTCTCTCTCTCTCTCTCTCTGCCTCTCCCTCTCCCTGACCTGCGCGAAAATTTCTACAAATATTGACGACGGACAACAAAAAAGTCATCGACAAAATTTGGAGTGTCAATCAAAATAGTCGGCTCATTTTTTTTCTCCAAGTGGCGGCTCCGACCATACTTCGGGACCGATCCACTTTTTAGAGATTTTTTTTATTCAGAAATCGTTAACGGTTATTTCAAGATCGACAAGTTCTTCAATTGGAAGCCAATATTTCTACCTCAGCATCATCTTTTGCGTAAAGAAATAGATAACTCGTGTCTGAATTTTGTTCCTCCTTGACTTCATTTTCCAAATATATTTCAAGATATCTCGAACCCGTAAAAAATAAAAATGAATTAAAAATCGAAATATCGATGAAAACATCTTAAACACATCAAAAATAAAAATGTAAATATCTTTGAAATATTCCAACATATTATTATCGTAATATTTTTTACTCGTTTATTGGGTCTCCGTTTGGTTAAATATTCAGAATATCTCTTGAAAATGAATCCCAACAGGAAAGAGTTTCAGACAAATTTCCTTCTTTTCTTACGCACAAAAGGACTGCGAAATAAAAAACATTCGGTCCCACTTTCAAACGAAAGTACTCTGAAACAACCTTAAAATGTCCACCAAATAGAAAAACAACCAATACCGTTGTTTGCGTTCCGCAAAACTACGAAACGTTTGTTCGAAACATTTTCCACTAAAATGCACCCCACCCAGGATATTTTGGTCTGCCAATGCAAACGGTACACTCTATATACCCAGAATTATGGATATTTATATATGTATATGCGTAAAGAATATTTTCAACCCGTGATTAATCTATGTAACGGCAGCATCGGGAATATCAGTATATCTAGCTGTTTTCAGAACAGTCCTCCAAGACGAATGTCTTCAAAATCCCTTTCCCCCATATATATATATATATATATATATATATATATATATATATATATATATATATATATATATATACGTATATAGATTTTTGCAGCAGCACTGCGGTTCCATCCCATAGTGGGTGGCGTGACGGTGCATACTTAATTTTCTTTGCGGCCCTGGTACAATTTTTCTTCCTCTTTCCCTGCAGAGAAACCGCACGAGAAATCGGGGAGCGTCACACACACACGCACATACAACTTTATATATATATATACATATGGATATATATACAATATAAATATTTCATTCGGCTGCGGAAGACTTACCTGCTTTTCTTATCTTATATATATATATATATATATATATATATATATTACAGTTAAAGCCCCTTTTCATTTTTACTGCATTTCAACTAGTGAAAACTAGAACATACTGATAAATCAGTCGAAACTGTTTAACTTTGTCTGGGTTGAAGACGAATTTTAAGGGGTCTTCTCACTTTCGACGCTAAAAAAATCCTATTTCCATGAATTTTTTTGATAGGTTTATAGTATATATATCGATGTAAAAGTTTTTACACTTAATAAATGTACCTTTGGAAAACTTGAAGATTTTATGTATTTATGCAACCCAAACAAAACTTTAAACGCGTTTTTCTCGAAACAACGTTTTTCGACGGCTTGTTGATAAAGTCTTCGAAACTACCGAACCGATCGCAACGAAATTTTTATCACATTTTCTTGACAACTGTAGCTGTAGCGCATATCGAGGATTTGAAAAAATCCTGATATTTACTTTTTTTGCCAAAAACGGACGTACGTTTTTTCGGAAAATGCCCGCCATTGCGATGTTTTTGCATGTATCAAAAATCGTATGATATGCGCTATAGCCATTAACGTACTGGATACAAAACCGTTTGATTTTTTTGTTAATTATTTTCAATTATTTAATTTACAATAATTTGTCAATTATTTTCAGGAATTTTTTTAACTACCATTTTCGTCTATGAACCGTGACTTAAATAACTACATTAAAAAAAAAAATGTATTTCGAAAGTGTATTCATTAAGTGTAACAACTTTTATATCAATATCTGTAATATAAACCTATCAAAAAATTCATGAAAATAGCCTTTTTTAGGGTCTAAAGTGAGAAGACCCCTTAACTCATATTCAAATATATTTATCAGCAATTCTTACTGAACCCCTTCGTTACAACTTGTTTTCACTGTGAAAAACTAACATCCACTGGTAAATAACTTTGAACGTTCGTCAAAACTCATCGTAAACCCCAACAAACCCAAACGGTTCTAATTGATTCATCAGTATCATTCATCATTGAGTTCTACCTTTCGCCAGGAACACATGTTTGCGTTTGGTTAAAACAACCACCTTCGATTCATTCATTCCCTGATAACTGGTCTTTCCCAGCTCATACTAGTTTTCCCTACCCTTCAAATTTGATATCAGTCACTTCTAGTTTTCCAAAAAAATGAAAAATACCTGTACCGAAGGCGTTGAGTGAAAACTAGTTTTTACTAGAGAAAACGCGTTTAAACTGAAAACGAGTTTTAACTGTAACATATATACGTATATGACACACAACTTGGTACATCTTTATCGGCGAAAGGCTGAAACTTTTCTTTACTGCATTTCACACACACACCTACCCACACACACCCGCGCATATTTAATTTAGTCGCCATTGCGTGACGCTGGAAAATAAGAAACGCTTGTACACAGGAGAAAACTTGTATGGGTGAGTGTGAGTGTGAGTGCAGGTGAGTGTGAATATAGGTGAGTGTGAAAGTGGGTGAGCGTGAGTGTGAGTGAGTGTGGGTGCGTGTGGGTGAGTGTGGGTGAGTGTGAGTGTCGGTGAGTGTGAGTGTGGGTGAGTGTGAGTGTGGGTGAGTGTGGGTGAGTGTGTGCGGGTGTGTGTGCTACTGTCAAAGTCTGTGCGCTCGCTTCTCAAGCGAAAAAAAGCGAAAAAAAATCAGGATGCATCCCGCGGACGTATAGGAGAGTAAAGAGTGGGTCAGCGTGAGTGTGAGTGAGTGTGGGTGAGTATGGGTGAGTGTGAGTGTGGGTGAGTGTGAGTGCAGGTGAGTGTGAATATAGGTGAGTGTGAATGTGGGTCAGCGTGAGTGTGGGTGATTGTGGGTGAGTGTGAGTGTGGGTGAGTGTGGGTGAGTGTGTGCGGGTGTGTGTGCTACTGTAAAAGTCTGTGCGCTCGCTTCTCAAGGGAAAAAAAGCGAAAAAAAATCAGGATGCATCCCGCGGACGTAGGAGAGTAAAGAGGGTGGTGAAGCACCGTAGACTGCTGCTGATGCAGATCACGTGAATTTGATTCGATGTTGGGTAGACGAGACGATAAATAAGGGAGATTTGGGCGGCGACGGTATGCAGACGGACGATTGCGTAACTATTCGACGACAGGGTGAGAGAGCACGATGATGTAGTGTGCATCTCCTTCGGCCGTCGTATATTGATGTGCAGATCGCTTATTCATTCGTTGTGTCGCGATGGCTCGTGGCTTCGACCCGCTAACGAGGAGGGTTGTTAATGCGAGCTTTGGGGTGACTCGAAGTGCTGGCGAAACGTCGCGGTTGTTATGCGCAGCATCCTCGTCGTTCCTATTTCGCTTTATTCCGGCCGTTCGGCCGCGTGTATGCGGAAACTTTTGTTCCAGTGTTGCGTCCCCTTATGTATACAGGGTGTCCCGTTTACGTTGGGACATCAAAATAACTGGAGAACAGCGAAGTAAATGGAAAAATCCCGTAACGCGTGTCGAGTAGGTCCAAACGAGGGGTAAAATGGCGAGATTGCTTTTTTATCGTGTCGACGTTTTCAAGGTCATTTCAAGGTCATTTCAAGGTCATTTTTTTTCTTCATGGAAACCGATCTTTTTTATAGCGGCATATTGTTCTACGTAACAAAAGAGGTTACTTATGTCTGAATGGTTTTTTTAGTTCGCCATACATTTCAAACATTTTTTAACCTTTTTTGTTTTTAACAAACAATTTTGGATAAGGATGTAGGCTACTTTTGTCGAGATTTGACAAAGGACACGATGACCAGCGTCGTTCCAAATGCTTGTCTCGGTATCAGTATTGTAGTTTATCGATTATTTATCCACCGTGTTGAGGGGGGATCCTTTTGAGCAGCCTAAAACGAACGAATTTTTAAGATTCCTTTCGTGTCACAAATGTTTATTCTACATTATTGAAATTTTATGTACGTATTATCTTTTCGATTTTCGAGTTTCATCTTTCGATTTTCAAAGTTTCTTTTTCCTTCGTTATTCGAAAATGGCTACTGTGCGACACTTGCTTTGACATACGGCGTACAACGTATCGTTCAGTGCATTGATTTGAAATTTTAGATCTGTGAGACTCAGAAGCTCCATACGAACCTAAAAAATCCAGAGCAAAGTGAAAATTCGTAAATTGGTCGTTTTTTTCAGATTGTTAAAACAAAAAAAAATTCAAGAACTTTAGGTTTACATGGATAGTAATTTTGTGATCTGAAAGTGTGCAAAGTTTCGACAGGATCCGCCATAAAGTTTTCGAGTTATCGTGTACGAGGTGGAAGGCCATTATTTTCGACATCTTCTGTCGTTTAAAAGCAATTAATCCCCAAATAAAAAATAGTCTCGGACAAGACCGACCTACTTTTTCGCCTAGCATGAGATGCCGCTAAAAATATAGGTTTCCATTGGAAAAAGCTAGTTGACCTCGAAATCACCTTGAAAACATTGACCGACCAAAGAAGTAGTAGAAGTAGATTTCAGTCCTCGTTTGATTATACTCGATACCTGTTTCGGGATTTTTCCATTTGCCTTGCTTGTCCGATCTTTCGGTGTCTCGACATAAATGGGACACCCTGTATACATCCACTGCATATAGACACGATCATTATACAATTGCGCCCATTTTTAAAGGCGTCCTTTCTTGAATATTTATGGACCTCGTCTCCGGCGCCACAATGGATTTTCAGAATCGCCAAGAGCACGCGATAACCATAACACGGCGATGTACGATGGCACACGAGGCGAGGAGCACCGCGCGCGACTAGATCACAACGCGCGCACCTCAAAAGAAGAAGTTCCGTCGCTGATCCCGAAGCAATTCCCGAGACATTTTCGCGAGCTCGTTAGTTGCAAATGCACGAGAGGAGGATAAAGCGCACGCACACACACACACACACACGTGTGTGTGTATATATATATTTATTTATTTATTTATTTATTTATTTATTTATTTATTTATTCATTTATTTATTTATTTATTTAGTTATTTAGTTATTTATTTATTTATTTATTTATTTATTTATTTATTTATTTATTTATTTGTTTATTTATTTATTTATTTATATACATATATTTCACAACAATTGTAATTATAATTAGAATGATTGGTATTTCTATGCTCATGTAGATATATTATTATACATAAGCATTATGATTTAATGTTACATCTATTTACGTACTGATTATTTATGCTTATAAATATCCTTAGCCCGGCCGTGAATTCATCCAAAAAATTAATTAAGAATGCGGCTTCTTTGCAATTAGCCTGCTGGCGACAGGAGAGCAGAAGGTTCGGGCGTGGTAAGCTCGTGTCTATAGCCGCGTAGAACGGCGATGTGTCGAAAGCGCGCGCGACCGAATGTACTAAAAACCGAGAGGGCGCCTTTATCGCGGTCTCTCGCTTGCCTCGACTCGCTGCGGCTCTTATCGGCAAAGCCACATCAGAGATCGTATACGGCCTTTATGTATACATGTATGATATAAGGATATGTATGCATATGTCATATAGATATATGATGACATGTATGTATACACATATCATGTACAGGGTGGCTCGAAATCTATGCGAATATCCGAATCACCCCCAAGTCCGTTCTAAGATCGTTTGTACTTAAAATAAAAACATTTTTGTATTTATCCCTGTTGTGTATGTCCTTTCTTCGCGACTTTTCGTTACTTGTGTTGTTATCAAGCGCACCTTTAAGAAATAAATAAATGAGCTACTTGACACCGAGGTAAATGACGAAGATTTTGATCAAGAGCGTGAAAAATTGATTTGAGAGTATCAGTCGGTAAATTTCGGATGATAAAAAAATACTTATACCAGTCTAAATGACTCCCAATTAGGTTGGAAAACTTCCAAGAGGAAATTACAAACACAAAGGACAAAAAAATAAAAAACTAAACTACGGAAAAAATCGGAGAACAAATTAAACACACTTTTTCCTCGAGCAGTACAAAATATCATAGAACATACAGGGGGTGATTCGGGGGGTAAGGTTTCGAGCCCCCTCTGCCGATCGTGCTGAACTTTGGCACATACCTCCCTTTAAATATTTTAAGACACCTCCTAACGAGATTTTCGGGGACGCACAATAGTTTTTGAGATATTGAATTTTAAAGTTAATTATTTTACCGTGCCCCGACTATATCTATATCTGCCTCGTCTCAGTTTTGGCTATACCTATATATGTTATCGCGCTCTCCGCTTTGTCCGAACAAGCCTTTGTATTGATATTTTAACACAACCCCTGATATTTTGATATTTTAAGAAAACCCCTAAAGTTTTGGGGTTTTGGCGACACGTTATAGTTTTTGGGTTTGGGATCGTTTGGATTTGTTTGGTTGCGTTTATTGGGGTATTTCTTTTTTTTTGACAAAACGGAGAGCGCGATAAGATATACATATATATATATTAATGACTCATTTTATATTTACATATGTTATTCTATATATATATATATATATATATATATATATATATAGGTATAAACGATGGCGTAGCAGATATAGATTAGGTCGGCACAGGTTAGAAAAAAAATTGAGTTTAATATCTGGAAAAATATTGCGAGTCGCCCAAAATTCCTTTAGGGGCTCTCCATTGAATATTAAGGATGTTGAGTCCCTATGAAACATGTTAATGTTAATTGTTCAATAAATAGCTTCTTAATCGTCATGAAATTTTTACACGACCTCCTGAATACTTCATGTAAAAACATACCAAATTTTCAGAATTCTATCATCACTACTTCAACCTCCTTAAGGGTTGCAATAAAAAATGATAAGAAAATTCTGAAAATTTGGTATGTTTTTGTATGAAGTATTTAAGAGGTCATGTTAAAATTTCACGACGATTAGGAAGCTCGTTATTAAAAAATTAACATTTTGTTAAGAACAATTTTTAAAAGAAATAAAAAAAAATTTATCAATAAACTTCGTTTTGTTTCCGTTACTTTCAGTATATTGTAGATATCACAAAACTGAGAGGTCAAAAAAAAAACTTATTGCAAAGTTACATCAGTTTCCAGAAGACGACATTTAATTTGTGAATGTTAAGGTAGTTCCTCTGCGAAAATCTCAACCAAAAGTTTACATACCATGTTCATGTTTAAAAGATTGATAATTGGTTTAATTAGTAATAAATAAAATTAAAAACTACGCAATCTTGACTCGGTACTAGTAGATAATACGATGGATATCATTTATTGCCATAAAATATATTTTATATTGTGTTTTTGATCTACCATTGCCAGCAAACTTTTTGCCCGGACTGTCCAGACTTTTCCCCAATTCACTTGTTCGCTTGCAGGCCGAGCAGGATATATGCTATACGACCAAAATTGTGTGGGTTCTCATGATTATATCTCGGAAACTAGATGGTGAATCATTCTCATTTTTTTTCACATTATTCGTGATATCTTACTCCAGCTTATCCTCGTTTTTTATCAATGTCTTAATTTTAGTTTTGACGGTAGAATTAATGATGCTCTGTTTGCCCATCATAACGCATTTGTTACGTGTAAACCAAGCCAACTTTAAGTGTAAATATCTCAGGTTTGGGGTGGTCAAACTTATTCAAATTGCACAGATGTTTGGATAATGTATTAAATAACATATACATCAAATTTCAACCATTTCTCAATTCAACTCTTCTGTGGAGATACTACCTTAATTGTTCAATAACGAGCTTCCTAATTGTCGTGAAATTTTTACACGACCTCTTAAATACTTCATACAAAAACATACCAAATTTTCAGAATTTTCTTATCATTTGTGATTTGGGACTCAACATCCTTAAATATTAAGGGGGGATTGTCTTTTTTTTCGCAAAATTTACCGCTTTTTGGGAATTTTTTTGTGAAGAAAGTATACAACGGAAAACTTGTGAAACTTGGCATATAGTTTTATTGATCTGTTTACTACATACAAAAAAATTTTTAAACAATTTCATCAAAAAATCCGCCTCCCACCCCCCTCGACGCGCGATGGTCCTTTTTTGATGGTGTGCACGATTTCTCAAAAACTATTCAACCGATTGCCTTCAAATTTGGACAGAATGCTCAGCTGACATCCTTTTATCGTTTGATGAAGCAAAACAGCAATACGTTTAATAGTTTTTTATTTATAACAAAAAATCGATCAATTTTTTTCAAAAAATCGATACTTCAAGTTCAAAACGTCACCAAATCGTCAATTTTTTTTTTCCCCTTATCGAACGATAGCTATATGTGTCTAAAGTAAAATGCTTTTTGGGTTTTTGTTGCAGGATGAACGTGAAGGCTGTAATCGTGCACACCATCAAAAAAGAACCATCGCGCGTCGAGGGGGGTGGGAGGCGGATTTTTTGATGAAATTGTTTAAAAATTTTTTTGTATGTAGTAAACAGATCAATAAAACTATATGCCAAGTTTCACAAGTTTTCCGTTGTATACTTTCTTCACAAAAAAATTCCCAAAAAGCGGTAAGTTTTGCGAAAAAAAAAGACAATCCCCCCTTAAATATTAAAAGGAAGGTGTGTGCAAAATTTCAGTTCGATGGGGGAGTTCGGAACCTTATCCAATTCGGGTATGTTTTGACAGGCGGTATCTAGGTTTTTCGTTTGAACGTCACTTTTTGAGCCGCCCGATACATATATCTGGTGTGCACCCTACGTAAATGGCGCGTCGAGACTACATAATGTGTATGTGTGTATACGTACCTTTATATACAATGTCACAAACGCCAAAGATGAAAATTGATACGCTCGATTCGCTCACATATATATATATATATAATATATATATATATATATATATATATATATATATATATATATATATATATATATATATATATATATATATATATAAAGGCGATTATAAACGATGAGTGACGCCTGATGTATCCGTGCTCCCTCCAGCAAAAATACTCGTTGTATCTTCCGTTCTTTGGCATATCGATAATTCAACGATGCCCGGTCGTCTTTCCCAAGCGCGAGCGACAGGCAAAAATAAAAACGGTAAAAAAGGAGAACCCAGCATCATCGAGATCGCCCGTCGATGCGAGGAGGACGGGGCGGCCAAAAGGCAGAAAGGAAAGAGAGACAGAGAGCAAAAAAGCGTGGGAAAGAGAGAGGGGTGGGGTAGAAATAAAGAACAGTGAAATCAAACCAAAAAATCTCCGGTGGACTGCTGCTTTGATCGTACAGTTTTTGCGACTGAACTAGCTCCGCGATTAAATGATTTTAAGTCGGTCCAGCGTGGCGATTGACGTTTCACTACGTACGGGGATCATAGGCGGAAAAATTGTCACAGGCGGTCGCGATGAGAGGCTGGGCTGTGGGAATTCCTATACGACGGGTCTCGCAGTTGTCAAAGTAAATAAATCAAAATATATATTCTTTATTTTCTCTATATAAATATAGATGTATAGACATATTTCTCTGTACATAAATATGTAGTACCGAAAAACCTAAGAACGACAATGCAGAGTAAAGTAGGCCCTTAATTTTGTCCCTATTCGAGAAAGATTATTTCGAAGAAATTTAACTTCGAGCACCATTCTCCCAACGCCCCAATGGTCCCTCTACTCAACACAGTGAAATAAATTCTGAACATATTTTTATGAAAGTCATTTCAAGGACCATCCTATCACCGAAATCAACGATTTCATCGCAAGCACTTGAGGACCGTCCTCAAAGGAGCCAGATGTGCTGATAGTCAACATTACATAGATAAAACCGTTTCAAAATGTCCTTTCCCCATATATATTTACGTTCATGTATAGCACACTGATACGTCAACGGAATTTGTTTCGTCCTGTGACTCCTGCGCCGATCTTTCGATGCATCGCGAATCTCGAATCCCTTTCCCTTTGATTCGCGAAGTTACGACACCACCCACACACACACACACATACATTGATTCCGGATCGAGGGTCGCCGCAAGTTGTCTGTGACGTGCACGACTCAGGTGATGCATATATCTGTATAGAAGGTTTTGCTGGATGACACGTTCTTTGACGTATCCACAGAGACGCACCTGATAGAGAGAGAGATAGAGAGCAGAGGTGGTCTGCGGTCTGCTGATGATGTACACTGAACTGTACCAACCCACCTTAATGTGTGTGTGTGGGTGTGTGTGTGCGTGTGTGTGTGTGTGTGTGTGTGTGTGTGTGTGTGTGTGTGTGTGTGTGTGTGTGTGTGTGTGTGTGTGTGTGTGTGTGTGTGTGTGTGTGTGTGTGTGTGTGTGTGTGTGTGTGTGTGTGTGTGTGTGTGTGTGTGTGTGTGTGTGTGTGTGTGTGTGTGTGTGTGTGTGTGTGTGTGTGTGTGTGTGTGTGTGTGTGTGTGTGTGTGTGTGTGTGTGTGTGTGTGTGTGTGTGTGTGTGTGTGTGTGTGTGTGTGTGTGTGTGTGTGTGTGTGTGTGTGTGTGTGTGTGTGTGTGTGTGTGTGTGTGTGTGTGTGTGTGTGTGTGTGTGTGTGTATGTGTGTGTGTGTGTGTGTGTGTGTGTGTGTGTGCGCGCGCGTGTGTGTGTGTGTGTGTGTGTGTGTGTGTGTGTGTGTGTGTGTGTGTGTGTGTGTGCGCGCGCGTGTGTGTTTAAGCCACATGCAGTTTCAGGCAACATTACATGTACATATAGATGTATACGGAATAGAGAGTATCTCAAAGAGAGTAGTATCGACATTCTCCTGTGATATATCGACCGAAATCAATTTGCCGTCGTATTGCTGTATATATATATATATATATATATATATATGTATGTATGTATGTATGTCTGTATGTATATAATCGATGTAATATATGTACGTATTGTGTGTGTGTGTGTGTGTGTATATATATATCGTACGCAATGGATAACATATACATAGATATATACAGGTTATCCATGGCGTACGAGATTATGGACCAATTACTCGCTCTTCCGGTCCGGCATGCGCGTACCCTTCCCTTTAAACTCTGACACACAACCAAGCAGTCGGTACACAGGGCATGAGAGAAGAGTGCACTTCTCGTCTCGCGTCGAGACGATGGATGTCGTTCTTCGCAACACACTCCTATGCACATATACATACGTATATATATATATATATATATATATATATATATATATATATAATGTATATGTAATATATACATGTAGAGGCATTCCACGCCATTTCGTTCGGCCGTGACCCTGACCATTTTGAATTTTTTTGATTTTTTTTTATAAAATAGTATGCTATGCAAGTATTTTCACAAAATTTTGAATTTTTATCGCATGTATTTCAGAAGTTACAATTTTACGAAAAATCTGGATTTCAGAAAGTTCGAAAACGTTCTAACGCCGACATCTCTTAAATTAATCGATATATCGAAAAATGTCTATGGATCGATGATTTTCATATTAGTTCACACTTTCATAAAAAAAAGGACACATATTTTAAATCATCGTTGTCAACATTTTATCAGCGCGTAAAGTGAAAACTTTTTTTTTTGAAGATGATTGCCATTTCTTTCTTTCAAAAAATTCTGTAAAATAATATGATGAATTATATGAATTTTAACGCTAGTCCCACTGTGGGCCCACTTTCCTTGTATTTTTTTTTTAAAGTTCAATTTTTTTTCAAAAAGTTCTAGTGTTTCGTATGAATTACTATTAATTTGTATTACTAATGTTACTCGTAAATAATAATGATTGTACTTATTTACAATTAGTAATTGTAGTGATAATTTTACAATTAGTAGCCCGATCTGATATGTTGAAGAATTATTTTTCTATGCCGACAAGCCGAAATCGACTGATGCTCTTAAGGGCAGATATACACCGAGGAGCCGGAAAAAAGGTCATTTTTGTGAATTTGTTCAAGGAAAACTATTTGAAATATCGGATTGGGGTTTTAATTATCTAAAAGTATATACATTCAAAAATATGTTTAATTTTCTTTATATAAGAATATCAAAAATATACACGGATATTGTATAATCCTTGGAGCGTCGTAAAAAAATCGGTAACGTAAAAATCGTCGTAAAAATATCGGTAAAAATTGTCGTAAAAGTAACCGGTCGCGCTACCTGCCCTCACTAAAGTGACTAACAGCGTCAATTTTCGGACTCGTGAACAAAAATGTTGCCAACATATTTTTCAATATATGTACTTTCGAGAACTGTAAAGAAAGAATTTTTTTTTAATGTTTGCTTGGGGAAAGTGGAAAAGCTACTCTGCAAGTTCTTGCACAGTGTCTTCCCCCCTTAACTGACATTTCGTACGGAAAGCTGCCAACTTTCCGCGGTAAAATTGTGCGCGAGTTTAAAATGAACGACTTGAAATTGCAGAAATTTTTCTATTTTTGGCAGTTCTGAAATCGTGGGGTAACGCAAACCTCCCCCCCCCCCCCCCCCCCCCTCCACGTACGTAGACCGTAATGCCTTTCCGGACTTTCATTATTATATTTTTTCTAAAAGGACAGATGCTGATTCGAATATGTTTCGATGCATATATTAGTGGAAAGTCAGAGAAGAAGAGTGAGATGCACGGGCGCCTTCATTCGAGGTTCGACACAACCAACCTGTTCGTTAGCTTATACACGAGGAGAGCAACACGGAATTAACTAACGAGATCCGGTGAATTTCGCCAATTGACATGGCACCATACGCACACACACACACATATATATATATATATATATATATATATATATATATATATATATATATATATATATATACAGGGTGTAAGAAAGGTCGATGCAAAGTCTTAAGGGGGTGATTGGTCACCTTGTTACGAACATATCTAACCTAAGTTACGTTAGTCCAAAGTCTAAGCATTTCGAGTTATCATGATAAGTATGATTTTTGGCAAATTTCCCAAAATTAGGTACTAACTCGTTCGTAATGTTCAAACAGACTATAATTGCCAACTAAAATTTATTTGCGTCTTAGCTTAATCCGTATTCAATCGAAAAACACCAATACAATCATCTGTATCGACACAACTAACTAAATGGAACGTGTTGAATAATTAAAAACTTGTCAAAAAATAAAAATACCTCTTACGTTAATGCTATTTTGAGAAAAAATAGGATTAATATAAGAGGTAAACGAGTTAGTACCTAATTTTGGGAAATTTTCCAAAAATCATATTTACAATGATAACTCGAAATCCTTAGACTTTGGACTGAGGTAACTTAGGCTAGATATGTTCCTAACGAGGTGACCTATCACCCCCTTAAGGCTTTGCATCGATCTTGTTAACACCCTGTATATATAAATATATGTATATATATATATATATATATATATATATATATATATATATATATATATATACATTGTCGCGAAACGTTTCGGCTATAATGGGAGACGTTTCCACGACTTATCGGCAGATTCGTGAAGAGAACAAGGTTTGAATAGAAATTATTGACTGACAGAATCAAGGGTATCTCATCGACGCGAGCGGGCTAATTCGATGGACGTATACTCGCGAAGCCCCTTTACGGTCGGGAACTCTGAGGTGGACACGGACGAGAGATAATTTCGGTAAATGAACGCGAATATCTCGGCCTATTTTTGTCGCACGATATTTTGGAAAAAAAAGCGTTTTTCTCGCAATCAAACTTTTCATATGCTCCCGAATGGAACCCTAATGGATGTGATCCACCCGAAATTTCATACAAAAAAGACCCCTTTTGAACTCGACCCCCTTCGAATCGGCTGATTTTTTAAATTCGATTGGCCCCTGTAAAAGGAGTTTCGTTGATTTTTGTGCAAATTTTTTGCTGATCCATTTTGAAAAATCAATTCATCCCGAAACTAGATTTTTTTAATGCTCATACTTTTGTCAAAAATGGGCCAGTTACGATATGTTTTTTTTTTTCAAAATATTTGTTTTCGAATTCACCTCTCGGGATTATACATCATCAAAATCAGCATTATCGTCTTCAACATTGTTTTTACGATTGAAGCAAAAAAATAAAATGTTTCGAGCTGATCAGCTATTTTGATTTTATTCGGAACATTCTCGAAAAAAAATGATGAATCTAAGTATTTTCTATTCTATTAGTCTAGTTTATAATTCTATTAGTTTCGAAATTTTGAATTTTTTTTCAGTTTTCAAATGAACCTGAGAATTCATCCGGCACTCAACAGCCAAGAAAGGACAATTCACTCAAATTTTAAAAAATGTGTCATAATGAACCCAATCAAACCAAAATTTGTTTCGAAATTTTGAATTTATATATCCAAGGGTCGTTTGGAAAGTCCGTGCAAAGTCGAAGAGATGGCACTACTGGTGCGTCTCGAGGTTATTTTCAGTTAGTAGCATCTCTTGAAAGAAAGCATACCAAGTTTCAGCTAGATCGGTGTATTTCTATGTATTCGTCATTCGTTTGAACCGAGGAAGTCGAGTGATTTGAAAAAAAATGGGCGAAAAAGAATTTCGTGTGCAGATTAAACATTACTTTCCGAAAGGCAAACCGCCTCAGGAGACTAAAGAGACGCTTGATAAAAATGATGGTGACTGTGCACCTTCGATTAGAACACTTTATAAGTGGTTTCAAAATTTCCGGAGTGGCCATATGGGCACAAGCGACGGTGAACGTTCTGGACGCCCTGTTGAGGGCACCACTCCAGAAATCATTGATAAATTCACCAAGAACTTTTATGTCAATATCTATGATATAAACCTATCAAAAAAAATCATGGAAATAGCCTATTTTAGCGTCTGGAATGAGAAGACCCCTTAAGCTTCCGCCTTCGACTTTGTTGAAACTCACATATGTGATGAAACGTTAAAAACTATTTGACCCGTATTTTTTTTTTGCGGAAAAAACGGCTTTAAGGAGGTAAACAACCTCTCAAAAGTAAGCGCGTCACCCCTGTATTTAATTATTTTTCCACCCTTCTACCTTACTACCCCCTTTTCCCCTTAAGGATTGAATTTTCAAAAAAACGTTGAAATTTTATGAATTGTATCTAGGAGCAGTTATACAAAGTTTCAAGTAAATTTGACCCGTTCTTTTATCTTTTCGTGCAAACTTTACCGCCCCTTTTCGTTTAGGGGATGAATTTTGAAAAACGCTAAAATACGCATTCTATTAATTGTGTTGAAGAGCACTAATACTAAGTTTCAAGTGAATCTTCTGACCAGGTTTTTTAAATTTCCATACAAATTATGCCACCCTTTTCTCCCCTTAAGGATTGAATTTCTAAAAGCGCTGAAATACGTATTTCACTGATTGTGTCAAAAAGGACGGATACCAAATTTCAAGTAAATCCGACCAGATTTTTCAAAATTTCCGTACAAACTTTGCCACCCCTTTTCTCCCCTGAAGGGGTTAGCCCCAGTTGCGATTTTGAAAAAATCGATTTTTTTTATTGCATTTTTTTGAAGTATAAGTATCTGAGATTATGTCCTGAAAATTTCAAGTCGATCCGAACAAAATTGACTGAGATATGAGCGTTGAAAGAGAAGAATCCGTGAATTGAAGAACTGAAATTGAAACTTTAAACGCGTTTTTCTCAAAATGGCATTTCTGAAGTCGGTGACCAAGATTACTCGAACACTAATGAACCGATCTTCTTGAAATTTTGCAGGCTTATTTAATACATAAAAATGTAGTCTTTAATCGTTGGATTTTTTTTCGAAAAAAAATGGCCGTTTCATAGTCAAAAAACGGCCGTCTTTTTTCGTCAAAATCGAACCATTAACTTTGACTGTCCGCCATTTTGTGAAAAATAAATATTTTTTAAAATCCTTCGATTAAAGACTAGTTTATACTTATATTTGACTAAATCCATCCGCATTTTTTTTTCAGATGATCCACTTCGCCGCAATGTTGGTCACCGCAAACCGTGTATATAAAAACATTATTTCATTGACGGCCATTTGCCACTAAGCAATGTAATATTTTTCAATAAAAAAATTACTGAAAGTTCTTCGAGATGTGTCCTTTAAGATGGTATATTGATCGATTAAAAAAGTTTTGTAGTTTTCTTTAAAAAAATTCATGAAAAAGGCATTTTTTTGCGCTACAAGTGGGGGTAACGCGTTAAGGGTTGAATTTTGAGAAACGCCAAAATACGTGTTTCATCAATTGTATCAGAAAGCATAAATACCAACTCTCAAGTAAATTTGGCCATAAAAATATGATTTCCTATACAAACTTTGCCACCTCCTTTAACCCCTTAAGGGTTGAATTTCGAGAAATCCCTTTTTATAAGATGCCTCCAATATAAAGTCGACACCCTCTCCAAATTTCACGCTCCTACCGTCAGCACTTTAGGCTGGGCGATGATAAGTCAGTCAGCCAGTCAGTCACGCCTTTTATTATATATATATATATATATATATATATTTCTTCGATTTTTTTGAAGTTCATATCCTTTTATTATATATATATATATATATATATATATATATATATATATAATATAATAATAATAATAATAATAATAATAATAAAAGGATATGAACTTCAACAAAATCGAAGGCGGACACTTAAGTGATGTTTCTTGTAAGCGCGGAAAAAAAGCCGATGAAAAGTGCGCGTACATTCTGACAAATTCGAACGAAAGGACAAATGGAAAATGTGAGTAACCCGTTAAATAGTAACGGAAGAGCGCCTGTCCTCCGCATATAGTGCTTATATTCGGATGTAGTGCATCTCATCCGAAACGATGGCGCGAGCCGATGCACCGTGAGAGCACAAGCCCTAGTGCACTTCCTCGGCTGATGCATAGGGACGAGGCTCTCGGGACTCGCACTTTTTCTCATTACTCGACCCACACACTGCATACACGACTAGTCTTATTCCTCGTCCTATTCGAAAAGTGTTACGATTTCTCATCAACTCTCTCTCTCTCTCTCTCTCTCTCTCTCTCTCTCTCTCTCTCTCTCTCCCTCTCTCTCGCTCGTTTAGCTCTCTGGATAAAATGCTTTTATTTTTTTTTGTGTTTTTTCGTTTCATTTTCGATGTTTTTTCTTCTTCCCTTCGCATTGTCGACGCTTTTTTTCTCGTTGTACTTACATTCACCCTCCTACAATGTTATTATTATTATTATTATTGTCACCGTCATCAATAACAAATGCAGCAGGAAGAATAACCTTTTTTGGTTGCTATTGTGTTTTTTGTTGTCATAGTTATTGTTATTGTCAATGACAATAATAAGGGAAACGACGGCAATAATAATAATCATGACAATGAGAATAAATATTCATAATAATTATAATATTTTATTTATTCTCATAATCATAATAATAACAATAATAATAGTAACAATCATAGCAACAATGAGAATGAAAATAATGTATGGTCATTGCTATTGTTACCCAAACAAACCCAAGTAATACATACTAATGATACTCAAAAATAATTAATACTACAACAGTCAAAATATTATTATTATTTCCATGGTTATTATTGTTATTGTTGTTGCTGTTGTTCTTGTTGTTATTGTTATTACTAGAATCATCATGATCAGCAACAACGAAATATAAATCATAATAATATCGAAACTGTTATCATTACTACTATTATTACGATGTTATTTTTATCCTTGTGGTTTTGGTTTTTCTTATTATCATAAATTTCGTTGGTGTTACGATTATGGCCATTGTTATCGCCATTGTTGGTATTATTATTATTAACATCATCACAAATAATAATGATTAATCCAATTACTCTCATTATTATTGCTATCGATGTTAATATTATTATTATCATGATTATTGCATTTTCTATTATTATTTCATGGTTTTGATTACAATTTTCTAACTGTTCTTATTGGTGTAGCTATTAATATTATTTTATTATTACTATTATTATAACGTTGTTGTCCGGATCGTCGTCATTCTCGTAGCTGTTGCTTTCTCGGCTCGATATTCATGCACCACATATGGGCCCGGCGCGGTCCATATGACCAGCGAGCATTGATGGGGCGAAGGGGCGCGAACGGTCGTGGGGTGCTGGAGGAGCAAAAGCCCGTTACGATGTACTAGATACTAATGTACCGTTATGTTCGTATCATGCGCTAGCATACTCGAGTAGGAATGCATGCTCCGAAGACGGTAAATCTTCATATACGGAGAGAGAGAGAGAGTAAGAGAGCGGGATAGAGTGAGCGAGACTGGGGGAGAGTAGCTTCGGAATCCCGAAGGGGCTTGATGCAGACTCGGAGTCGCATTGCCCACAGCCAGACCGTTGCGGATCCCACAAGCGTAGGGAAACAAACGCATCACGCAAACTGCCCCCACCCACCTCTGACTCACTCTCTTCCTCGCATTCTGATGCTTCCTCGCCGTTGCTCCGCCCCTCTCTCTCTCTCTCTAACTCTAACTCTAACTCTAACTCTAACTCTAACTCTAACTCTAACTCTAACTCTAACTCTAGCTCTAGCTCTAACTCTAACTCTAACTCTAACTCTAGCTCTAGCTCTAGCTCTAACTCTAACTCTAACTCTAGCTCTAGCTCTAACTCTAACTCTAACTCTAACTCTAACTCTAACTCTAACTATAACTCTAACTCTAACTCTAACTCTAACTCTAACTCTAAGTATAACTCTAACTCTAACTCTAACTCTAACTCTAACTCTAACTCTAACTCCAACTCTAGCTCTAACTCTAACTCTAAGTATAACTCTAACTCTAACTCTAACTCTAACTCTAGCTCTAACTCTAACTCTAACTCTAACTCTAGCTCTAACTCTAACTCTAACTCTAACTCTAGCTCTAACTCTAACTCTAACTCTAGCTCTAGCTCTAACTCTAACTCTAACTCTAACTCTAGCTCTAGCTCTAACTCTAACTCTAACTCTAACTCTAGCTCTAGTTCTAACTCTAACTCTAACTCTAACTCTAACTCTAACTATAACTATAACTCTAACTCGAACTCTAACTCTAACTCTAACTCTAACTCTAAGTATAACTATAAACTCGAACTCTAACTCTAACTCTAACTCTAACTCTAACTCTAACTCTAACTCTAACTCTAACTCTAACTCTAACTCTAACTCTAACTCTAACTCTAACTCTAACTGTAACTCTAACTCTAACTCTAACTGTAACTCTAACTCTAACTCTAACTCTAACTCTAACTCTAAACTCTAACTCTAACTCTCTAACTCTAACTCTAACTCTCTAAACTCTAACTCTAATTCTCTCTCTCTCTCTCTCTCTCCTCATCTCTCTCTCTCTCTCTCTCTCTCTCTCTCTCTCTCTCTCTCTCTCTCATCTCTCTCTCTCTCTCTCTCTCTCTCTCTCTCTCTCTCTCTCTCTCTCTCTCTCTCTCTCTCTCTCACACACTCACACCCTCCCAAACCCCTTGCTCTTATTCTTCTACTTCCTCCCCCTAGCTTCCTCTCTCTCTCCCTCAATCCTCTCGCCGCAGATCCGGACGGTCAGCTGGGAAATATTTATTTTCATTCCGAAAATGAGCTGGTCATTAAAGAGTTGCCTCCCCAAGGGTTTCCGGACCCATACGCGCAAGCCCGATTATCCTATGCTATTTTATACGGATTCAAGAGGTGGGGCACGGTCGAAAGACGCTCGCGCGCGATACGTAAGGGGCGTATCGCCCTACCTTTGTTTATTAAAGCTCCTAACTAATGGTATTCAACAATGCATCACATATTATAGGTTTTACGTCTTCTTGAATGGGTGATGTCATTTATTTTTATACATATATATGTCCGTCATCTTTAATAAGTCATCTTTGAAAAGAAATGTACCGTATTTTTGTAAAAAGTATAATAGTATTTGTCAGAAAAAATTGAGCATTCTGAAAAATATCATAATTCCATTTTAGGTTCAGCAGAATGGAGGTAATTAAATTCCGAATGCAGGACACTCCCGAAAAAACAATTTTTGTGTATCGCGTTATCGAGAAAAGGATAATCAAAGATTCATTTCAAAGTGGCTGAATGGAATTTACTGCGATTTGAAAAAAAGTTTTTTCTCCGGAGTGTTTCGTATTCTGAATGTACTATAATTATCGTCACTCTGACGAACTGAAAACGGAATATTTCTCTCGGTAATAAAATCTCCGCGGAAAGACCTTAAGAAACACTTGGCCATCTTCTCATTGTCACCCTGCGTGTGTGCGTGCATGAATATACACGTATATATATATATATATATATATTCACACACATATATGTATATATACATATATATAAATGTCTCTATACCTATGCCTGAAAATGACCGCAACTGTTTGAAAGTAATATAATATTTCAAAAATTAATAAAACATCACAATTCCACGGTTCTGCGTTATTTTGGAACTTAAAAAAACAGGTCGTTTGTTTAATATGTTTTCATCTCAAAGCACTAAGATGGCAAGGTAGGTATTTTACACATCACTAATACACGATCTCGCTAGATTCGTGTTTTTTTCTATTGCAAAATATCGATTACCAACGAAGTGAATATTCTTTTAACAAAATACCGTCGTAGCTTCATGGCCAATCGGTGTAGGTGCTTCCATCACTCACACTCATCCGAAATGTAAAATAAAAACTATCCCTTCAGTACAATCATAAGATTCCCGTTTTGGACGTTCATTAAAGTTTTGCCAATTTCGAAAATAGCACGCTGCAGATAAAAACGTTCGATTTTGGACCGAAAATAGCCGCTGTCAATAATTTGTTACTACAATAGCAAAATTCCAAACGCTATCGCGGGTATCCAAACTTCGAAGAGACAAGAGAGAGAGAAAGAGAGAGATTGATTGATTGATGGATTTTATTATGGCCTGGTAACATCTTGAGGCAAAGTATAATGACTACATTAACATAGAAA